>JAFMSR010000185.1:0-74957 GCA_022818135.1 Saxidomus purpurata | reverse complement strand
TGCATTCGTCTTGTTTAATCAAATGATTTCAATGGTATAATTCTTCTAATAAAAGGATTCTGCAATGCGTCACTGGATCTCAAATGTCCCTGACAGAAGTAAGCTCGTTCTTGGAATATCAACGTACGGAAGGACCTTCACATTGAGAAAAACACGCCACAATGACTACAACGTTCCTACTACAGGTCCAGGAGATGCTGGCGAGTTTACCCAACAACCAGGCATGCTCGCATATTATGAGGCAAGTAAACAGCTAGGTAACATACTGCAAAGTAAAACGCAAACATAATCCATTATGGCATATATATTGTAATTACCTACAATCCTACAATACTGAAATTTTAAGAACTGTTCTGTAAAAGAAGTCATTAAAGTGAAGATATTATTCTAGTATTGTTCATTATTTCTTTTTGTGCAAGAGGAGTAAAAGTGCATGAATAGTTTATAAAAATTCACGATGAAAAATTACATGAAAAATTAAAGTTACTATACTTTATTGTTATAGGTAAATAATGTCTTAGACTGGTTGCCACGGGATTGAATCTATTTACAGATTAAAAAGTATGCAATGGTTATGCTTGAATTAAATACATCGTTTCGAGCATTTATGCAGTATCAAAAATACAAAATATGAATATTTTTATATTAGAAGTTGTAACAAACCTGACTTTTGAATATTTAAAAAGTTGTCATTTCTGTTTGGTCGTATGACACAAGAATATGAATACAATTAGACAAAAGTACATATCTACAACGATATCTCGCTTGGAAGCTTTAAACCAGACGGGCTCGCTTTCTTTACAGCGATGTTCGCAGTACGCTGATGCCCCAAGAGTATGGGACGTTACCAGTCAGGTTGCTTATTGGTATAGCGGGAATCAGTGGATTGCAGGCGAAGATGTGGAGAGTGTCAAAGCTAAGGTATTACAGTGTCCCGCTCGCTGGTTTGTTTGTCTCGATGTCATTTTTGAGGACCTGGCCTTTACTTTTTTAATATACACATAATATACACATAATACAAATAGAAAACTCATATAGTGCCATTATTTTCATTATATATATATACATATACGTAGCGAGCTGTAAAGACCTTCAAGTTTTATTTCTGAATAAAATATTTAATTAGATTGCACATTCTTAGAAAATGAAAATCTTTTGAATGAAAAAAATGTTTTCAGAGCATAATCACCTTTAGTCAGAAACTCAGGTCCTCAAAAATGCGTTTGTAAGTCTTGCCTTGGAGAATTTTTTCTCAGGTTTAACAAAATAGTGTTTGAAAACTAACGCTTGTGACAGTGTCAGTCTTTTGTGTAATTGTTTGATACTCGTATTTTGTAACAATCTTTTACTGTGCGAACGAACGTTATCTGATTTGTAATAACCATATGTTCAAAGTACTAGTCTATAATTTGTGTAGAATTTCCAAAAGTATACAATTTACTAATTAAGGAAGATTTATACCAGGAGTTAAATGAACCCTTGTTATAGATCTTACTTAATCAATAAACACATTAAGAACACGTGTCAAAACATGGTAATTATTGACCTGCTAAATCTATCACCACACTTAATTTTATATTCAATGTCTTTTGCTGTAATTACAATCAACAATTGCTTTTACAACAAGAAATATTAATTATTCCAAATTATGGACCAAAATATTGTTACAAAATATATTAATCAAACAAGTCCAGTTACCACATCACTAGTATAGGTATTTGTCTGTCAATGTTGTGGCTTGATGCTTTAAGCTGTTTTTGTATTATTTGTAATTGTCAAAGTATCTTTGTGTTCCTAATACTTAACACGTGCAAACATTTATAGGTGAATTGGACAAGAACATATGAAATTGGAGGAATGATGGTTTGGTCCTTGGATACAGATGATTTCGCAGACAAATGTCAGACTCAAGCATACGCGTTGCTGAATACAGTTGTAACCGATTTAAATGATCCCACGTTTGTTAAGGCAAATGTATCGGTTGAACGTCTTACGCAAAATGTAAAACAAAATCTTATTAAGAAACCTCGTAAAATCAAGCAGCAGACTTCATCAAACACTGAACCTGGTGGCAAAAGTAATATGGCGAAAACCATGGCTACAAATCATAAGAAATCTTCAAATATTCAGGCGAAAACCAAGACACATCCGAAAGCGAAATCAAAAAGTAAGAATAGCTTTACAGACAAGGATAGTCTGAAGCAGGTAAATGGTATGACAAATGACCATAACAAAAATCCGCAGCAAAATCACGTTCAAAACATTGAGACGAAACAGAAAGAGCAAGCACAAGAAAAAAATAAGCCTTTGCTAAAAGCTGACATGAACAAAAACAAACCTGAAATCAAACCAGCCAAACAAAAAAGACGTGTTAACCAGCATTTGCGCAGAAAAGTCCTAATGAGAAAACAGAAAAACCGGAAAAACAGGAAAAATAGGAAGAACTTACCAAATAAGGCAACAAAGATAGATAAAAAAACACACACACAAATAATTAATCATAATACAAAGGTTAATGCTACAACTGGCTCCATCGGTAATAAAAACATGTTGACTACAACGAGTATTACAGTGAAGGGACAAACTGATTCAATAGTGTCCGATGGTAGAGCGACTAAAAGTATTACTAATAAAAGAAAACAAATTGATGAAACGGGAACCACCGGTACAAAACTAACTGAACGAAAAAATCCGAATGGTAAGCAAGAAAGAGAAAAAGCGAAACGTGTTGAAAGCCAAATAAAAAACGACAAAATTACATTGGCCGTTGTGAAAACTCGGGGTAACCATGACCAAACTACATCTTCAGTCAATCATATCATTGTACATGATAAACACATGAAAACACCGTCAACAGAAACGCGTGGTAAAAACGATAAAAATGTTGTTACAAAGGTTAGAAAGACTATAAGAATTGCAAGCAAACGAAAGCAAGCACCTATTCGTATTCTCCGCCGTAAAATTAAACGGGTAAAAACATCAGCAAGAACGAACAAGAAAGGACAAAACAAAGCTAGTCAAAGAAGTAATTCGGTAGTCAAAAAGACGAAGTCGTCTAGGGACAAGTTTGAAAAGACTGCTTTACCAATGTCTACAACTGAACCTAAACATAATGCTGGAATTGTTTCACCATTAATTACTCGTCCTAATATTTCGAAACAAACGACTCCTGTTATATATACAACGACAGTAAGCACAACCTCTAGTCCAGTGCAATCAAAAGTCAAGAAACCAGTTATTAAACAAGTAAGGCGGAGAAAAGGAAAAGCTTTGAAAACTCGCAGAAGATTAAAACGCAGAAGAAAGAAAGGTCCAAAAGCGTCTCCTTCCGTCCCGAAACATTTGGTTTAATAATAGCACTAAAGCATGCATTCTCTTTTGAATTACTAAAGGAGTAAGTAAGACCTTAATATACTTTGTGAATCATATTCCAACAATAACTATGATTTTGCATTTTCTATTTAATTTGTGTTTCTACTGTCTTTGCGAATGAAATGCGTAATGCAAATGCATGTATTAAGTTTGAGTTTGGTGAACTTGTTGTATGTAATTCCTAATTCATTTTGTTTGATAAACTGGCATTTGAAATTTTAATAAATTAGGATGTATTTTTAAGTATTTTTGTATTCTTTGTGATTTATATAAAAGAGCATTGCCTATTTTAATTCCGGCTTTAAACACATTCATTCGACCGGTTTTATATAAGGAACTTTTATTGTGCCAGTTCAATGCACAGAGTACACTTATCATGGTTCTGTGTAATTATTGTGACTCATTTGTAAAAATGTGTTTAAGATAACAATTTCAGTTACGTTTTGTGCCTGTGACATCCTCTCATTGTTGTAATATTTGAAGCACTGCAGTTTGATTGAAAGTGTCCACACTTTACATTTGCTGACTTTCTACTGTTCCAGTTAAAGTCCCATTAAACATTTATATATAGTAGAGATTATAAATTTACCAATAGATGATGAAAGAATTATGTTCTGCTTAGTCCAAAACAATGTTGACGTATTTATTCCTTTCATATTTAACCAGTTGTCAGACAGCGTTGCTTAGTTATGAAAGTTTCATTGAAAACATACTGCCCTTTATTCATAGCGTAGCATATAATTTCGCTATAAATGATTTAAGAACAAACAACGGTCAATTTTCTTTCCCGATGATAAATTGACGTCTCCTTGAGCAAACGGTAAAGCCGAGTAAACAAGAGGACGCAGATACAGCCTTTTAAATGAAGCCCTAATTCGAAACAATAATGGTGTATATACTTACTTTATAAGTTTGGATGACATTGTATAGATCTGTTTTCGTATGTAACACATATATTTTGTATTAAACTCAATACTTATTTACCAAAAAACATACTTTGACTTTCATATATAGAAAATAGAAGGAAATCGTAATGGTATATCCTATTGTTGAAGTGAACACCAATTGAAAATACAAAAAATACAGCGTATGTATTTTAAAAAATATGAATGTTATTTTGTGCTGTATAATATGTCCATATATTTGTTTAAAGGCTCTTGGGTATTATATTCGCTATTACATATCTTTGTGTTCAAGAGAAGTCCTCAGATAAGACTAAAAACAGGGGAATTGGAAAAAGTATCTATTGATAATAGAAATTAGCACAATTTACGTGTTTCTTGGAAATGAAGTAAATGTTCGACTGAGGAGCGAACGCGTTATTTCAAGATAAAAATATATCTAAGTTTCTGTTAAGATCCGATGGTATTTTCTGTAATTGTATTTTCGCAATAATTAAACTGGTTTTAGTAAAACTGATTTTTCTTTTAATATGCAGTTTATAGTTTAATATGAGAGTGGCTCAGTAAAACCTATATTCTGCTTTACAGATAAACTGGATGCGATTTAACCGCATTGGTGGTGTAATGCTTTCCTCGTTAGACATGGACGACTTCTCGGGAATGTTTTGTACAGGAGACGTTTATCCCCTATTACACGCCATTCACAACCAGCTGATTGCCCCGCTTCCAAAACATCAAAGAATACGCCAAGGTAATCCAAAGAGGGCACAGGCTAATACCGTCGGGACACAACCTACAACCACACCAACAATACCATTTACAACAACCACAGCATTACAAAGCACATACTATATGTTTGATTATGTTGATATATTCACAACTGCATATACCACAACAGAAACATCAACTACCGCTATAAATAGTATAGGGAAAGACACCAAAACTACAAAGTTGCAACAGACAGGAAATACTATGACCACTTTTCCGACACCACATATGCCTGGTTCAGAAAGCATCTATGATCGGCTGCCAAATAGTCCAGAGACACCTCCAAGTATGTTAGACAGAAACATAAATATGACAACTTCAAACGTTCAACAGGCAGAAACTGAAGTACTGCATCCACTTGACAAGACACATATGTCAGACAATGGAGTCACTAAAGGTACATTACAGAAACATTTTAAAAAGCCAGAACAGACAACAGTCACACATAGAACAGCTATAGATACACGAACGCCAACGACACAGGTAAACAGCCCTGTTTACAACGCGGAACTGAGACATTTCCTAAAGCAGGCAGCAGATCTCCCTTCTCATAGTTTGATCAATGGTATAATGAAACTTCTGGCGGCCAGTGGTACAGACTTGACAAAAGGTTCTTCAAATTCAATAACAACCGCAAAAGAAGCCAAACCGACCACTACAATAGAACCGATAATCAGAACACATATGGATGAACCACACCTTTTAAATGCCAATTTAAAATCACCATTGACGAATCAGAAACCAGCTGTATTCAGCGTAAGCCTTAATAACCGTCATGAGGTACCATTAGACAGAAATCAAATAAGTCAAGCTCTCATTGACACTAATCGAAACATTTTGCCAAGACCAGCAAAGAAAAATAGTCGATCATTTATTATATCAGACAGGTTTGTTAATTCAAGTAAACAGCATGATAGGTCCGGTGCACCCCCGGTACAAAACACACAACGAACGGTTAATAAACGAAAACAGCTAGTTCCACCTCCATTTCCACTTCCGGAACAGAACGAGACCCGACCCAGGAAAAGCTTCTTAGATATGAAAGATCTTGGATTCCTGATAAGATAATGGGCAAAGATCTTTTGAGGAATGGTGCATGAATACATTAATGGCGTAGAGAGTGTCTTAAAGCTTTCTTGACGCAAAATCATTTTGACAATGATAATGGTTCTTTTCCATTGACTCACAAATGGAATGGAAGAGTGATTGCGAAGACAGACTACTTTCAATTAAAACAGCAGTAGCGTAATTACTGAAAATGTTAATTGAATTCAATGGCAAGACAGCGGATATCATGCAGCAGTTATAAACGTTTTGTTTAAAAGATACTTGTAAACACAAATTTACAGAAACTAAGTATCTTTTATATTTTGTAGCAGTAATATGTGTTATCTGTTTGTGAAATAACCTTTCAAAGACCATTTAAAATTATATGAGCTACGCATAGCGGTTCTTCAATTCTTCAATGATTTATCGGAAAACTGGTCCCTCCAACAACAACGGCATGGAACTGAATATCTAAAACATACATGAACACTCTTCGTCGATTCTTAATAATGAGCCTTCTGCTAACTCTGTATATCAGTATGATGCTAGAAAACCAATGTGTTATGTCTAATAACAACACTTCAATGATGTATCACAAAACATTTCAGTTACATGTAATTATTACGTAATAGGCAACATTTATGTTTTAGAGTTTTCATTTATGAACGTGTATTATCGAGCTGTTACCAAGATCTAATGGCACATGAACTTTTTATTGAAGTAAGCTCTGTCTTTATTTACAAAAATCTTCTGATTTCTTTTTTTTCTTAAGCTTCAAATAATCTCCAGGTCTTGATTTGTGTCAAATGTAAATAGATTGAATCTGTCTTTCATAAGTTTCTTTGAACATTATGGCGAATAAAATTTCAGTTTAGTTCAAGCGCTACCACATATAAAACTCCTTTACTTGGTATAAATGAAAAATAAATGTTGTTTTCAAAATTTATGGCTGATTGTGTTCTTAAGACTTTCAAATTACCAAGAAGAAAGTGTGTTTAAAATTATGTGTGTAATACCAAAGATTACGTCTTTTCCCCAATCTATCCATTTCAATAATAATGTGCAGATGTTGTATGAAAGGACAATATACCACACCATTATGCTTGACTTAAATGGTGGGTAGATCTAGTGTTGATATAGTTTTTGACTAGAGGAATGAGAAATGAGAATTTGTATTTTCTCATTTAAGTATATTAATCAAATAGCCTTACCATAGCAACTCACAAGAGCTTTTCGCAATTAAGAAACTTTTGAACAACAGAAACTAACCAGAGTCTCCACACAAAACATTTCATTAATTATCAAATGCACACACGAAATAATGAAACTAAAACATTTGAACTTGAAACGACATTAAACAGTTGCAATTACAACATTATTTATAATTACAACAATCAACCGTTTTCACGTTAATTGAGTTCATTAAATTATGGCTAAAACATTACAAGTGTTTGACATTAAACTTTTTAAATGAGTTCCTGCATGGGATGACTTGAAAATCAGCAGTCAAGATTTTGTCTAGATGTGCAATCTTTCGCTAGGTTTGCGCATCATCATCTGTGAAAAGAATGAGTTTAGCATCAAATGCATTTATGATTTCTTTGTCTTCGCCGGCGCCTGAGACTTTTACAGTTGAAAGGGTTCTTTTGCATAAGGAATTATGACTTCTTTATACATAAATTCTATTTCTTCTTCATTGCAAACAAACGGTGGATATCTTTTGTTATTCAAGTGGAGAGGGCCTAAGTGGTATGGCGTTTGCTCACTACATAGAATCCCTGTTTCAATTCCCATTTGAGTTATGTCGATAGACAAAACACGTGTAACATGCGTCCTAGTCCCATCGGACGGTTAATTGCTGGTAAACATATATTTGTTTTATCTAAGTCTCTTCCATCAACATACATATAAATTACATTGACAAATACATTAAAACATACAAATGGTAATTCTATTCAGAACTATTAGGGACTATTCTTCTAAGCAATATTGCACAAAAGAACTTATCACAATTATACGTACGCATTATAAAGCATGTAGAACCACTTTAACAGTTAATCATACAGATAGGATTTTTACAATTCTATATCTGCTTATACAAGCTAAAGCTGTTAAAATCTGCCATAAAAGAATTCTTAAAATTTGACCTGGAATGTACATGCAATTGCTGTAGTTATAAAAGATTTCTTAAACACCTAGTACCTCACATCAGATGTGAAATACACTGATTAACAGTAATGCTACATGTACATGTACAATAAAACCAAACCCCAATGGTAATTCACTTTGTATCTTAAGTAGATCAATTAGTGTAATATACATATATTTTGTTTACTTTAAATAGTACGTAATATACAACTGTTTGATTTATTCTGAAAAAAAGGTTCTCATAAATAAACTTATAAACTGCAAGCACACTTTATATATATATATATAATCTGCTGAAACCAAAGTGATTCATATTTCATTGTTAAGGAGAGAGATCTTTAATAAGCCTAGAGCTTTCTACTCGATCCTTGATGTTATTTAACAGAAATATTGTATATGCAATTATTGAATAAATACTGTTTAAACCAAGTAGATCTGAATATGTGTAATTAAAAAATTCAATAGTTGACGTTATGGTTTTATACCACATTCTCGTTATTTACTTATACCAGTATATATAAAGTACCTTTAAAGATTTCAAAATATTAATTTGTAGGTAAATATCTGTTATTGAGGTTGGCTCTCTACCAACATGCCATGATGGCTAATATATCTAAACAATACCACACACTTGAGTGACAAATCTTGTAACAGCAGACATTTAGAACCACTGTTTATGTTAACATTATAAAATACAGACTATCTGTATACGAATTCAACTCGTCTTTTTAAGATACTATAGCAGGTTGTGGCAGACAACCGAACTAGACTCCCATCAGAAAATATATTTTCAAAACTTTGTTCTTCTGACATGGTTGGAAAGTCAACTACTATATTGGCAGCCTTCTCGAACATGTTTTCTGGTAAATCATCATATAAATGACATCTCATTATAATATGAAACTCTGTTTCTACCTGGTCATAACAGAAGGGACATAACCTTTGCTCAACTGGCAACCTTTCATACCGTCCAGTTTCAAGACGAGTGGGTGTAGTACCACATCTTAAGGGGGGTCACTGGTGAGGTTTTGGATTTTTGCACTTCCGAAAATTTACATTTGTTATATTTCAAAAATGACGAGTTAACTGGAAAAAAAAACAATTGTGTAGTAGTAAACTTAGGCACAATAGAAATATTTTAGTGTAAAAAAATTGAACATTTTTGAGAAAAAATATTTTGACCTCATATTTTGTGACTCAAGTGACAAACTTTGTAATATGCCAAAATGGGGTTAGGGGTACAAACTTTCTCAAAAATCGTTTAAGATATTCACCTAATTCAAACTGTATAACAAGACTAATTGTTAGGATATAAAAAATAATTAATAACTAGTTACTTTTACAGTTCTTTGTTACAGACCTATGCCGTCATATATCAAAGCTCGTCGAAATCTAAAAAAAACATTTTTTGTCAGTTTTTATTGAATTTCTTTCTTATATGCACATTGACCCCCATTTTTTATTTTTGCATTCTAAAACAAAGATTTTAATCAAACTGCTGGCAAAATATCTGAAAAACCTTGTTATTCCTTTATCATGAAATATTCATCTATCAGAAATTGAAAAAAAATGAATTTTAGTAAAGTGGGTGGGGTAATAATAAGGAGCGTAATATTTATTCAGCTGATGATAGAAATACCACTATCTTAATTTTTTCATCCTAAAGTATGATATACTACATTAGAAGACATTAAAATGTGATACCCATTCTGAAACATATACCACATACATAAACGTTTACGATACGAAAATTCTAGCTAATTCTGTATTAAGCACCTTATCTGATAGTGTATCACTAAAGAATAATATTGCGAAAAAGTTAAGTCATTAACCCATTATTATTTTTCCAGAAATTAACTAGCAATATGTTGTCAATAAAAGCTGTAAATGTAGAAACCCGCTGTTTCATTCTTGTTTCTATAATATTAGTAAGTGATGATAAGTGATCTAGAGGACCTCTTTTCTGTCGGAAACCATTTTGCTCATCAACAAGTTTTCTACTAGACTCTACCCACAGAGACAGCCTTCTGTTAAGAGCTGCACTATATAATTTATACATGGTAGACGACACTGATATACCTCTTTATGACAATGGATGCATCTGGTCTTTAGTACTCGATTTCGGAATAGGATTTACAATATTCTTCACACACATTTAAAAGAATATGTAAAAAATGACACAGAAACATCGTTTTTAAAACTTTCCTATGGTAAACGGTTAATACCTGGAGATTTACACCTTTTTTGACAACCCTATTACTTTCTTAACCTCAAATATACTAATATTCTAATTCAAGAGCCTATCTCAATTCAAGACACCAGAACTCTGATTAACGTCCACCCTAGTATTTGAACTGTCAGTAGGCACATAAGAAGCATTTAACAATTCTGAGAAACTATCCTGCCATTTCTTCAGAACTGAGTTTTTATCCGTATTTAAAGTGCCATCTACATTTTTATTTCCATAGGTATAAAATGTTTCTTTTGATAACCAACTCAAACTCTACCAATTGATTTCCAGAATTTCTGCGGATCTGATTCAACACTTTTCAATAGATCAGTCTGTACTTTAAACCAATACAACCTTTTAGCATTCTGTACATATTCACTAAATGTTTTACGGGCACATAAAACAATGTTCTAAGTGATTTCCTTACAGGTGACATCTTGCTTTGCGAATACAATTTCTCATGTTTACAGACCTCATTCCATTATAATTAGAGTTCATTATTCCACCAGGCTTTTCCTTTTCTTATTTTGAGAAGAGTGTAAAACATGAACCTTTTTACTGACTGGTATTTTATTGGACATTTCATCCCTTAAATGCTGACAAAGACTCTCATATGCATTATCTACATCCAGTTGACTCTGTAAGCTAGATTCTAATTGTAAAACAGTTTCATGTAACTTATTGACAACATTTCTATCTGTTAAAAATATATGGCATTTCACTGACATTATAACTAGGCACAGACTTCTCTTAATTTACATTTACATAATGTTGATGATTCAGTGGTGCTGTCCGGGACACATCAATAGACCATGTAAGTATAGAATGATCTGGCATTGATAATGGTGTCAAAGTGAATATATTATTACTATTTCTGACATTCTTGGAACTGTGAATTCATTATTGCTTGACAATTCATCGTGAATTACTAAATAATAGTCTACAACATAACTTCCCTGTGGTCAAATACAAGTAAAATCATTCTTATTAAAATTGCCACCTTTCAATACACAAAAAATACAATTAATAAGAAAGTCAATTAAAACAGACCCATATTCACTTACACTAAAATCAACAACATCACGATCCGTTAGACAATCGACTCCTTCAATATAGTCGGTATCATAAACCCAACACCCCCTGAACCTGTTTTGGTATACTTTGCCATAATTCATTCAGAGTAATGAATATAAGTGTAGAGAATATGTTTTGCATGCGAACGATAACAAATTGGTTTAAAGAAAAAACAGTAGAGTGAAGTTATGTGGGTGTACTTTTTCATAGCAAGCGGCTAATTGCTATAGGATTGAAATACCTTTTAGCAACCTATATACGCCATATGCATGCTTGCATCAGATTGATTTAAGGAAATTGTAATAGTTAAAATACTTCTCAAAGCTTCTGACTGCATGTTCTTTATCTAAAATGCCGCCTCCGTAGTCGAGCGGTTAGATTCGCTGACTAAAAATCACATTTATCTTTCATTTAAGGTCATGGGTTCGAGCCCTGCTGGCTACCATGTCTCTATATGTGAGAAAGTTAGCCGTGTATTCCTAGTACTGGCGTACCCGCCTCTAAAAGTGATCAAAATATAGGTTGATATACTCGTACAATAACATCAACAACAACAACAACAACAACAACATCTAAAGTGCATTCTCCCAAAGAGGAACCTAAGTAGCCTAATCATACTGATCTAATTGCCATTGATTGCTTATTGATGGTCCAATATTGCAGGAATTAATCTCTATAGGGACAACGTCATCTGTGCAGAATAAGGGATGAAGACATGCATTCTGTTTTCAATACTATTATGTAATGCTGGTCTTTTATCAACACTTAATCTGACATACTACTCCCGTTTCCCTTATTAGACCACACACGTTTTATAATCGCGGTGCAAATAACGTCATTGACTGATGCAGAATTTTACACGATAAGTAACTTTAAAGTTTGTCCCTTTCACATGTATAGTGACCATGCTGCATCACATTTCGATATTCCAGCAACGACGCTTCAGTGTTACAAGTGATCGGCGCATTTGATCACGAGAATGACATTCAGACTGATTTTAAGTTAATACAGAGCTTTATAGACTGAATTTGTGGACAATTTAGTGTATTTCTAATTACTGAGACTTTGTTCAGACGATTGTATTATCAGCTCAGTGTAATTTTATGACTTTGGATATTTTTCAGTCCTCGAGGACACTTTTCCCGAGGTAGTTGGTTACAGTTTGCTGTGTCACTGGTTGTACTGTGTTCTTCGTTATATTTTTTCGTAATAAACCCAGGGATCAAGGGTTTAGTAGTATCTAATAATATATATGACATAAAAGGGAGTTACCCTATAACTGATGTCAAACTACATATTAACCTCCAAAACATAAATAATCTAATCTTTGAAAGAATTATAACTTAACCTAAAAGTTTAAGCTATGCATTCCCAGTCATTATCTATAAAATCAGCAGTTTAAAACATACTACAGTACTGTAATCCATTCAGTAATATATGTAGAGTTGTTGTTGTACAATTAATGGGTGGATGCGATTTATTACAGAAATGCTGTATATCCATTAATTGTTGTAAAATGAGGCATTTTTCGCCATAGGTTCTTCTTTGAAATTGTTTTTATTTATCATTTCACGTTCGTTGAAAATATAATCTATGTTAAACGTTCGAGAACATAATCTGCTAAATATAGGGAGTGCCTCTTTAATTGAAACGTGCTAACCAACAGTTTTGAAGTCTGCAACTTAGATATCGGGTACTGCGTCAAAGGCGAAGGAGTAACGTCGCTGGTGGCCCGTCGTCGTACGTGTAACATATCTTAGAGTTGTGCCAAAGAAACATGAGGTATTTATACATGCCAAGCGTAGTCTTGCAACTTCTTTATCACTAATATGTAAAGAAGTTATTGTTACACATGCAGATGTGCACATTGATGGTAATCCAACACTTGAACACTTGATATCAAGCTTTTAGTAGATATACATGTGTCTCTAACTCTCAACGAAAGTATGGAGAAATTATAATTAAGTTTAGAACAAAAACATTTCTACTGAAGTATCGCAAATGTAAAAGAGAGACATTAGGAAAGAATAAAATTCGTACGGATGTTGATTGTAAAATCTATGCGTTTTGTGATACCGTACGTGTAGATGTTAACTCCGAACTGAATGAGCTACACTCTAAAGTGGACAAGATCGTTTCATAACCAAAGAATGATGACTACTCCACTGACATTACTAGAAATGTGATTATTAAATATATGTCAGATAGCAATGGTGAGAACACACTGAATCAAAAAAATGTCTTAAAATGAAATATATGTTATGTGAATGGTTTTCGCAAAAACTCCAAGGACGATAAGCCTAGTATCATAGTGGCATGCTGATAAACGTAGAGTCATGTCATAGAAGAAGAAGTTAAAAGACCATCGTTTGTATGACAGTGTATTTATCAAGCATGACTTATTACAAACTGAATGTGTTATGTCAAACAACCTCAAAACATAACTGAATGCACGTAAACAGCATGGATTGATAGTCAGGGGGTACTCGTGTTGTGAAGAGACCATGCTAGTTCTGCTCGTCGAAGTTCCCGTTGGAATTCCGATCATTTAGATCGCAGTATTCGCTCCTCCAGTGATATAAGTCAGCGTAATCACCATGAGAGGCGGGATGGGAATAATAGCTTCAGTGACTCGTGATAACCACCAGAATAATTACAATAATGACTATTTTGACGATAGTAAAAGGAATCTTCATTGCAGTGCAAAAAAGGAAGTCGTGGAGGAGAACAAAGTGATTCTGGCAACAACAAGCGTCAAAATAGATATACAAACGGATCATCATTATAGGTGAAAGCGGGGTAACTAACACTGATTCTGACAATTACCAGCTGCGTGCAGCCTGTGGGTTCGACTGTGATTTTGATATCTTGGGGATTGCATCATTTAAATGATGATATTTTATAGAAAGATTGACATTAATGGTTTTTATCAAATCGTTTTACAATTTATAAAATGCCAGGCTACGTTCTGGTGGTATTAGTTTCTTTTTATAAAATGATTTGGTGGATATATTTAAAATTTCAATTGTTGACAAAACTTTGGACGGAATTTTATGGTTTAAATTGAAGTATAAGTTCTCAGAGTTTACCATATCCCTTGTTGTAACTAGGGAGAACCAACAGCTTTTAGAATTGGTAGATATATCGGAATAGAAAAGCAAGTTCGTTAAGACCTCTACCACTTTCACAAGAGTTTCTATCAGTCTCGCAAAGAACAGAAATATACTCAACGTTGAATGCAAAAATTGATTATTAGTGAAAGTATTCAGCTTTTGATGTTATTGTAAGTTCTCGACCGAACACAAAGATATGAGTCATTACTTGTATTTTATTGTACAATTGTCTTTGCGACAAAGAAACATATTTAGTCGAATATCCAACAAATTAAAAAAAAACAAGTTGATTAGAATTACAAAACGCACTGATCCAATATTTTCAAACGGCACCCACTAGTTGCAACTGGTTTTCAGTCGGATCATTTTAGAAATTTCAGACTCTACATGTCAATTCTTGATTAAAGAAGACAGTTTCCAGATTAATAACGCCTTTCACCATTTAATGTTAGTCTTCATTAGTTGAAACATAAGAAGAGAAATTAATAGCAATGTTATGAAGAATATAACGCAATGATATCACAAAAATTGCGAAACTATCATAAAGGTCGTTACAATTACTATAAAATCAAAATTTGATAGTGTGCGAATGAATATTTTCGCCTTTATGAATAGTAAATAGCTCATTACAGAAAGTTTTTCATCTGGTTCAATAATTGATTATTTCCATGACAGTGGTTTAAGGTTAGGAAGAGACTAGTTACTACCTTTTTTACGAGAGAAGCTAAACACTTGACGCAAACTTACATAAAAAGCATACAACATTATTCAAAGCTGCTCGCTCTCAGATCTTGATAAAAGAATAAAGTTCTCCAAACTCTCTGAAAATAACATATTTTAGAACGAATAGTCAAATAAAAAGATTCAAGTATAATTCCTGTCGAGTTAATTTGTATATTCGAAAGTACAAGTATGTACATTTGTATACGCTATCAATCAATAAAGCGTTACAAACTCTTTTTAGCATCTACATTTTTGTAAATATTACCATTAAGCGTAGCGGTGCAATTAAACCAAATAACACCAACATTTTCAATGGTTTGTCGCAAATTGCGACCTAGTTTTTTTACTTTCGTTGTTTATTGTAGCATTTACTTTTACATTTTATGATTGAATATATCATTTTAGAAAGAAAAAAATCCCCCTGAAACTATGAGCGGGCAACTTTAATATCCACAGTCCAGAAAGCTTTTCGGCTTATTTTAAACTCATTCCTTTCATTATACGCTTCATGTTCAGTAATTGCAGAAGGATTTTTTCCACACTGTTGGTTTCTGTGACTTTGTCATTATTCTAACATGATCCCCAACAGTGTATCCCGCACCAAAAGCGAAGCGATATTGTTTTGGTGAAGTTCGTCTGTTCGTCCATGCGTCCGTCCGGAGTCATAACTAAGAAACCAATGTATAGAATTTCATAAACTTTAGAAAAGTATACAATAAAATCATGCCGCGGCGCACTTGCAAATTTCATCAAGATTGGCTAACTATATCTAGAGTTATTGCTCTTTGTTATATTCTTCTATATTTGATATAAAAACATTAGCTTATATAGGCCTTACTGCACGATTTACCGAACGATATGTGACAGTTATTTCTGGCGCGCCATCTGTTATTATCAAATTTTCAAAGTCGCGCCAGCTTTATCATTTTAAACGGTACATAGTCCACTTTTAAGTCCGACAACATCACTACATGTCGTTCTTTGGGCTGAAATTTCGAAGGATTGCAGTAAATACAACATTCTATCGGACGAGGAAAACATAATATTAGTATGTCGTTATTTCCGCAGAAATGGACCCGTAAACCTGGATTTTACCACTTCGGAAGAGAAAAGAGATTTCTCGGGATTTAATCTACAAAGACCAATCTGTGAATAAATCATTGTCCTTTATTACTATTAATTGTATGTTTAGATATATATAATAGTATACCAAGAATTGTGGAAACAGTAAACTGTACAAAATATTTCCGCTTTGTCACATGTCGCGCCAGCTATATCATATCTGGTTAACCGGTGTGAAAATATTAACTTTGCAAAATGTGATAAACCGTATTATTTATGAATCATAAATTTCCATGTAGAAATCAGTAGAAAGTAGTCAAAAGCGACTGCGTGTGAAACAATGTGCACGCAAAAATCACTTTTCATAACATTTGACGGATGAGAATAGCGACCTAATCAATAAATCGATTCTATATAATTATGTATAAACTCGCATGATTTCATCATGATTGCTTAAACTAAGATGCGATGCTATAGACATTACATTATTATAGTCAAAATATAATACATTTAGTAGTTTGTATCATATTTTCGTATTTATTGTACAGGCTGTACAAACTAAACTGTAAATAAAACTGGGTCACTTGAAACCATATTTACTAGATTCTATTCTCAGACTGGTAATAAATACACTGTATATGAATTGCCTTTTTAAAATACAGTAGGATCGGTGGTGTTTATCCGGCGTAGCGGGAGGGGTGGAGTTTTTATTTTTCATCCGAATGACTTAAGTGTATCTAATTAAACATAGTGTTTTTTTTGTCATTAACTTTTAAAAATACCACGAACTATGTTCACGCGTAAAAAATCCCTAGTAACTTAAAGCACGGAATGCGATACGCTTATATTCCTGTTTTCCGTGGAAACAGATCTGTATTTTATCGGGTAAAAAATGTAAAGCTTCTTTCCCTCTATTTCTTATAGAAAGTTGCGGTTGTTAGAATATCACTTAAGTGATCTAACATCATCATTAACTTAAATACTATGAAAGCAGAGCGCATACGCACATGATCATTTTACGCTGTAAACTGAAATTAAATATTTCAATCACCAGTAATGATTTGCTTGATATCGACTAATAGCCAGGAATTTTATAACTTAAAGGTGTAATAGAAACCAATTTTTGTCGTATTCTTATGTAGAGAGATGTTCCTGCAAACGAATTTTGTGTGTGCTTAATCCTGTCTTATGTCTACATTTTTGTAAGATGCTATGACACTGTACCCTCCTGATAGTGCTTCAAAATTGGTGAACACAAAACGTTAGTATTACGTCGGTTATTTGACTAAGAAAAGGTAAATATAGAAAAACATGTATTTTTGTTTATTTAAAGTCTCATTTATGTGCAAACAACATATATCAAAGCGAAATAAACACTCGGTTGCACATAGCCATTCTGGCTATGAATGATAAGAGATTATCGCAAAGAAACAATATTATATCGGTAAAATATGGCTATATAAACCTACACCGGAAAACAAGATAATTGTTGCTAATCTACATCAATTTTAAATTTTGCAGGAAGAAATGATGAAAATAAAGTACTGAAATAAAATAAAGGCACTTATGCGCAGGGAGATGTGCTAGGAAATGACATTCAGATAAAAACGGTACTGATTAGCAACTATTTTGTTGAATTTGTTTTAATAAGATGTCTAAAGTGACCTCAAACGTCGTCAGAGAGCATAGCACATAGGACGTTGTATGGTTTCCGACAAAAGTTCAGTACGTTTAGACGTCAGTTCAGGTAAAAACATGATAACTGGACTGAGTGAACGGTTAATTGGCTAAAAATTCACAATAATATTTTGATAAACCATCTAAAAGCATAAAACAAACGACTATACTGTGAGATTTCATAGTGAAAAGTACAAATAGGAAATTCAATTTCATACAGGCATTATTGTCAACAAGAATAAGTTGCTGTTATAGCAATAAAGGTATTCTAAATGACAATATCGTGCTCACGTTGAACTGAACCTAATACATCGTCGTTAACGTGTCATCTATAAAAAACAAAAAGTCCATTACCATGGCCATAATTCTACATTATAATTAAAAAGTCATCACCTGGCTGCACGGACAGACACATAATATTATTGTAATGCCTTACAAGCTGTAGACGAGGTGGTATAAAACAAAATTAGAGGTCTAACTGACTGAATAGTTGAGGGATTGATTTATTTCTACGACTTCAGCTAAGCTGGCCAGGATCGAAATGCCTTGGAATGGAGTTTTGTTGAACGTCATATTTTACAACCCAATTTCACAGTGAGTTGCCATATGAGTATGATAGGCAGTCAATCGGGTCCTGGCAATTACTGTAGCACCCCCACCCCCGCCCTCCTCCGCTACACTGCCTTGCATTGTGTAATACCATTACTGTGACAACGTCGTATAGTAGTCGTAGTATTTGGCCTATTACTGTATGTCATGTTTTGCAATATCATTTTCTTTCTTGTCCAGTACTTTGCAATCTGATAAAACTTTCGCCCACAAATGATATTCAATTCAGAAATGTTAACTGCGGCTGTTTTTTCCGGCCTAGTAATTGCTTACTGTTTTCTGAAAAAAAAGCTAAAAGTATAATGTTTTTACCAGATTAGTACAGGCATACTAATTTAAATGAACACGGGCTTGAATGTGACCGACGTTTTTGAAATTTATTTCCGACCATTGTTTGCTTGGACGTAGGTAGATAAAGAGACTAATGATGTATTGTTAATAAAATACCGGAGACAATCAGTGAAGTTGTTTGCCATTTATTTGGCTAATTCGACATTTAATTCAGTAATTAGATGTAGAGAGACGAAGGGTCAGATTACACTGACAGACATGAGGGTGTTGGAGGTTATCGATCAAACACACACATTGGATACAGAAACAAGCGTCATCAGAGATGTTCTGCAAGAGTGTTAATGAACAGCATACCTTTATTACAATATCTCGTGGTTTCGTGGTGATACGCGCCGTATGAATTTATTCTGCAGCTACTAATATGGACAGTTAATACAGCTTCAACGTTAGGAAGTGACTTCACCTTTTAACAATATAACTCTTTGGACAGAAGAAATGCATTTGATGTAAGTTTTCGAAACCTTTTCATTTTCTCCTTTTATCTATACCTTTTCATAAATGCGTACATTTACTTTAGGTAACAGCCTTCAAGTTGTCTCTTCTATTACATTAAAAAGCTAAAATGATATATTTGAAGAATTGTTTATATGATTTATTATCAGCTGATAATAATTTTCTTCAGGACCGGTGGCTTGTAAACAATGTTCGTATGCAAACAGTGTACGAAATCATTTCTGATTTTTAAATGAAATAATAGTAATAGCTTTAATTTGGAAGATGCTATATCACTACAAAGGAAAAATTAATTATAAAACAATTCATAAATCATGTACCGGTTCCTAAGCATTTAAAGTGTTCGTCAAAATGGATAAAAGTAATATATTCTACAATTTCCGCCAACGGAATAATTTTTCATGCTGTTGATTTCAGTACGTGTAATTTAGAGGTGCAATAAGTCATTGTATATTAATTATATATATACTGTATCAATTAGATATCTGTGATAGTCTCTTATAACTCTGTATAAAGTGGTCATTTACAAATGTGTTAGTCATATGATATATATCATTTTTATGATAATATTTGTATTTTAAATGAAAGAGACTTTAATAAAGTATTTGAATTGAATTGAATTGAATTGCATGTTAACTCGGATTTATAGCCATATGTTGTAACGTCAGTTTGTATAACTCGTAAATATTAAATGTAAGTTTTGAATATCGATGAATCGTGTCAAGTCTCAATGAATTTCGCCAATTTACCAATGTTTCACCTGCAGGAAGTTAGTGAGACGACAAACATAGTAACAAATAACCGAAATAACAAAAGTTACGAAACTAAAATAATAAAGGAATACATTGTCTTAGAAAAAAAATGTTTATAAGTGATATTTTCTGAAATATATATTGGCGGTATCGCGTGAAATGAACCTTAATGAAATACTCGTAATGAATAATGATTTGTCTTTTAACTGATTGGAAAATCAATATTTTTAATTCTCTATTTTTGTCAGGAAGATACATTCACATCACTTTTATCACAGAGGTCTAAAATTGAAAATTAATGAAAAATATAGTAACTTGTAGCCATGGCAACCATTTAATACAAAGAGTCTCAAGTTGTTAAAAATGGTGTTGAATGAAGTTGTTAGTTTCATGTTACCAATTAAACACTTGCTTGCTAAAAACCGTGTGATAGTAAACTGACGAAAAATGCAAAATTAATATTACAACTGAATTGCTTTACCTGTCATAAATAGAAGAATACATGCTTCGTATCATAACGTTAATGACGGAATGTTCATAGGTGGCATAACACTACCAATAATATGTAAGTGTTCAACAATTTTCATAGAATGCAATTAAAAGTATATTACGCTAGTTCTAACATTTTAATGTTACTGGCAACATAGCAACATAAATTTGTCTTGGAATTTAGGTCAATGTGCAATACATCTGTAAAGAAATTGTATAAACATGATGTTATAAAACTAAATTTATAGATACAATGTATCAATAAAGTTTTAGATGTGGAAATGGAACAACGAATGAGTACATGATTCATTTCGTATGTTCTTAGTTGTATCTAAATGGGGACGTTAAATGAATTGTCTTCAGATCAAACTTTTAGCTTTTCAATTGACATCAGTATGCTAGTAGTTATTAGAATCTAAAACAGATGAGTGATGAAGAAATCAGAAAATGAGCTTAAACCGCATTTTAAAGATGTCAAAGAGATGTGAAGACAGTGAGGTCTTCCTCAAACGCCATCCATCACAGCACCAAAACACAATTAGCAAAAGTACTGTTCTTCAACCTACACAATCACTGCAACAAAAAGCAACAAGTAAAAGAATAGCGTTCCCGCCAGCACAATCACAGGACCAAAAAGCAACAAACAAAAGAATCATTCTTCCACCATTCATCATAGCACTAAAAAGCAACACGCCAAAGAATAGTCCATCCACCACCAATAACAGCACTCCAAAAACAACAAGAGTAAGAAAAGTTTTTCTATCAATCCATCACAGCACCAAAATCAACAAACAAAAGAATCGTTCTTCCACCATCCATCATAGCATTAAAAAGCAAAAATTAAAATAATACTCCGTCCACCATCCGTCACAGCACCAAAAAGCAACAAGCCAAAGAATAGTCCATCAACCTTCCGTCACAACACCAAAAAGCATACAAAAGAAAGCAGATCTTCTAACAAAAAATCACAGCATCAAAAAGCAACATGCAAAAGGACAGTTCTGCCACCTGCACTGAATCTATGGAAAGTATGTTACCTTTGTGGTAATCACTCGTAGCTACAAAGAGGGAGGACTTGACCTGACAACGTAATTTTGAATGAATTATGACTTGTGTATTATTTTTATTCTGTGACTTCAACTAGCATATAAAGTGTTTTTATTTGTCTTTAGAAATAGTGAATTAATAGTAATAATTTGATGCACGTCTTTTATTTAATGCTATCTTCCCGTCGAGTGACTAAGACCTGACCCTAAAGTTCAGCGATCACGCCCTAGAACTTGTACACAAGTCAGCTCTGTAATCTCCAGGGACAAATTCTTAAAACCGAGATCTTATTCTAAAATTAATAACTTCAAAAAAGCCGTCGCGTCATGATGCACCATCTTTAAATAGTGTTTTAAAAAATAAACTATTGTCAATCAAAATGGCCGTCGCGCATGTGCAATACAACTGTTGCTTATTTGAAATTAGTTACTGTATATTTAATGCCGAATAAAATTGATATTATGTTATTTATGTTAATAGTAACTAGGTCATCCAAGATGGTACTCGTTTGTTTACACACAAACCGCTGTGCTCTGTCTAATTCTGTTTTGTCACATGATTTATACATTTGCATGGAAAAAAGTTTAATAAGTCTTTTCCTGGATATAAGCGTTCAGATTTTTCCAGCAAAGTTACCGGTAAACTATGTGTCAATCGTTTTGATATCTGCAAATACCATTACAAGTGAATCATGCGTAATAACAGATTATTATGTAGTTTACATCACATAATTCGGTCGCATGACCAGGACTTTCTTGCACCATCGAAAATATTCTGGTGTGTATCGCTATTTTCTGTGGTTTATAAAGCGATCTTCGAATTAAGAGTAGCATTGCAAAATGTAGAAGACTGAAACCCATCAGAAAACAGCTATATTTGAATAATTTTATGTAGAAAGAATGTTCTTAAAGCGATTGCTGTGGAAATCATAGTGGATGCCATTCCTTACAGGACACTCTGGTTGTGAAATATGAATGTCCGGGAAACAATTTTGTCATATTTCTTTGGATGCCTTCACATGTCAACGTTAAAGACAGAGCAAACCGAAAAACATAATCCCAACTGTTGCCACCTACATTAAGAAACTGAATTATTCTGCGGAGCTTTCTTACACTTGTGAATATTTGCTTTATCATTGAAATTTATAATTGCATTTTCTGTGTTGCTAAACTTGTTTATACATGTTTACAATATCAATTATAATAAATCACTTTATGAACTTTAATATGATTTTGGTTCTCATTAAATATTGAAAAGAGGCAAAATGTTGAATTTGTATTTAGTAGAATCTATAAATATATTACGAACGTGGAGCGCTTTCATTTATAATACATATTCAAATGCAATTAATGAAAGGATCATTTATTTCTCCAATGAATTAGACAACGTACATCAAAACGGCATGTACAACAAAGTGGATCCTAGAGGATTCTATCAGTTCTATTTATGAGTAATAAAAAATGGGTTAATTTTGGTGCGCACTTACATTAATTGGATATTGTAACAAATGGCAATTCATAATTGTTTTCGGAAACAAACAACTAAAGGCCGACAAAACATCACTATACGAATATTGAATAATAAACTGCAAGTATTGAATTTGTTTTATAATTATTTAGCCTTTATATAAAATGTACATGTATTGTTTATGACTCATACTTCAATTACTTATTTAAGAAGCAATGATTTGACAATAGAAATACCGTCTTGTCTATGTCTACAGCTTCTTTTAGGAATCAGTAATTAGATGTGACAGATTAATCTATTAATCTGTAGAAAAGCTGTACAAAGGAGACAGATTGACGCTGAATTACAACATGATCCAAGCGAATTATTTTGCAAATGTTTTGTACAAATAATGTACATGTATATGAACGAATTTAAAATAATTGCTTTGCAGATATCACTACAAAAGACACCAATAACTAAACCACAAAGTTCCGAAAACTGAATTCCTAGCCGTTTTAAAACGAAGTATCTTTAACGTCAAATGTCTGTAGGAAAACTATGAAATCTCCCATACAATTTAAACAGATTCCTTAGATTGAATTGTATTTGAACTTTGCCATCTAGGATGAAAAACCTGGTCGAAAGTTTAGTCATAGAACATTCCTGTGAGCGCCATACTGATACATGTATATTGTCCACCTGATCTACGTGAAAACGTGATTGGATTGCTTGTCTAAAATAGATATAGTGTAACACCCCCGGGTTCGATTTTGTTTTCACTGATAACCCTTTTAGTTGTATGGAATAACGATTTTTTTAACTTGGGATCTGGGAAAAGGGCGACTTTGTTAAACACAAACTCTAGAAAGCTGCATTTTTATTTCGCTCGGTTCCTCTTATCCCCCCGCTTTCCCTCTGGTCGGAACAACCCAGTCCTCCACAGCAGGCCATGTAAGATCCTCATAATCGTTCAAGGGTATAGTTTTACATTTGATTTCTAACACTGAACACCTTCCAAAAAGTCCACCAGGGCTTGTGGCAATGCATTGCTCTTCCTTATGAACTCCTAAGCCGTTAGAAGTTACTTTTTCACCAGTCACATCCTCGAACCATTGGCATGCAAATGCTTTATATTTCTGACCATGCCTCGGTGTCGCACAGTCCTTAAAACAATTGAAGATGTGCTAGTTAGAGATTTATTGGGGTCAGCAAGATTCGATTTACGAACCGAATTTATTTTACTGGACGTTTATCTGAAATTTCTTGCATATTTTGAGTTGTTTTTCTGCCAGATATGAAACGTCTTTCTCTACCAAGTTTCAAAAGAATAACACGCCTCTTAAGATTTCACACACGAAGAGCGGTGAACAGGTGCATAATTAATGAACTGGATAAAATTGATAGAGATCATGACTTTCAATGCAAGTGGCAACTGGTGTTTCAATTTCTGCATTTGGTGTACTTCTAATTTTGCTTAGCATCGTTCTTTCGAACTTTCATACGTCTTGCACACATGGATTAGTTACAATATATTTCAGATCAGTATGATCAAGATAAAGTGTTGCATTAACTTGTCTTTCCTACTCAATATTGATGTATCATTTGTAGTTTATTTCTGATAGTACAATGTTTGTCATGGTTAGTATCTTAGCAGCATTCTAACCCCATGCCACTTCGTTGTTGGAACATGTTGTCCATCTAACTTGAAGCTTCCAGATTAGTGTTATTGCATATATGATGGCGGATATATTTCTACAAGTTTGTCCGTTTCCTGACAAGATTCTAATATATCAATTTTGGCAAATCTCTATCGTATCGTCATTCTTTACCGACAAATCATCGTCTGTAGGCAAGCATCGTCTGTAGAAAAGCTGTAACGAGTAAACAACAACATACAAACATCATGTGAATTTTCACTGTTTAACTTTTGCTTTTTAAAAACTCAGAGAAGACGTCAGCTTATCGGTTCTTGGTCTAAGCCACGTCACTATATATTGTTCTTGCCAATAAGGAGGTCATCAATTTATTGATTCGTCTGTTGAAAGTAGATTTTGTTTTACAATGTATTCGAAATGAAGACTTATCTCAAAGGGGCAATACTCTTTTACTGATGTCGAGCTAAATAACATCCAAAACATAAATAATAGAATCCTCGGAAGTATTATAATTTAACCCAAAAGTTTCAGCTATGCATTCCAGTCATTATCGATAAAAGCAGCGGTTTAAAATATACTGCAGTACCGGGAACATTTCAATAATCTATGTAGAGTTGTTGTACAATTAATGGGTGGATGCGATTCATTACTTAAGGGCACTATATTGGTTAATTGTGGAAAAATGAGGCATTTTTTCACCATAGGTTCTTCTTTGAAATCGTATTTATTTATCGAACAAATCTTTGTTTCGGGAATACAATCGGCTAGATGTAGGGTATGTCCATTTAAGATTGAGTCTAGTTTGACAAAGGTAAGGTACAAGTATTCGAGTGCCATTAAAATTTCTGAGAACATCTGTTCGTGTCACAAATATTAATGTCACCAAAAAATTAGTTAAAATCACATTTTCCTGTTCATTACTACATGTAGTATTTTATTTTGTGATGTAACACTTGTCTATTGTAAGGGTACATTTCGATCCAGGACATTCAGCAAATCTTCTTGAGCATATTCGATATAAATAAAAATTTAAATGAAGTGGAAAACATACTGCGAAAGCGACAATTTGGAACGTAGATAAGATGACAGAACATTTTGGTCTTTTAATATTTTTACATAATGCATTCAAATAAACTTGAACAGAATGCTTTTCCGTCCAAACATGGGACAAAAACGACACAAAATCTAAATCTGACCACGACCTTCTAATTTATATCTATAACACTTAAAAACAGATGTGTCGATGTCATTAATTAAAATTCGTGAATTTGAATCACGTAACCAGTCAGAAACGACACTTTGGAAAACCTCTTGTTGAACGAACTACGAGCATATATTTCCATAGAAACTAGGTGCAGGATGGACAATGTCAGATGTTAAGATGCATTTCGTTTAGCCAAATTTATAACATGGAACAAAGTGCAGCAAAATTATAACTCTGTTTAAAATCTAGGATAAATTACATAAAACTTTAGTCTCATCGACAGTACTGCGTTACTCGGTTATGTAAGGTTAGTGTAACTTTTATATTATTTCTAATGCGTTGCTTAAGATAGAGTTATTAATTTTTATACTCAATCCTTTTGTATTGAAAAGCATGTCCAAAGACTTTCTGTAGTAAAACTGTAGTGACCGAGGAAAACTCAAACGTCTGGCAGATACGACTGGTTCCAAATGTGACACGCATTTTGCGGGAGCTCTGTTTCTCATTTAGCCAATTTGGGGATTTTTAGAGTCGGCATTCCGTATATTGCATAGCTGAAATACGATAAGGATCGAATGGCGAGCTTAGCATTTCAGTTAATCCTTTATTAAGTTTTATTATCGAAAGCAAGCAAACCGCTGTTCACACAATTTTATATTGTCGCTAGGGGCACAATAAAATAGCCGCTGTTCAACCATTTGTGCGTTTTGCGTCGCCGCGTGGTCAGGCAACACACACTCAATTAAAAGAAGGAAATGGCAACGGTCAGCACAATGTCGGACTGTAATCATCATACTGCTGGTATAACTTTAAAGACATTCAAAAATTCAAAGACAGTGTAACTATTAATTCCTAATCGCTAATGACAAAATAAAAGTAAACGTCAGGAAATGAGACTAAATGTAAAGTTGTTGCCTAGTCATTAGCAAACGACAGTGCCATCGCGGAAACATTAGTATCAAATTAATTGATTGTTGCTAAGGAGACATGGGTTTAATTTAATGTTAAGAATACGTTCTGTAACAAAACAAGGGGGCCGTTTAAGATGAATCTTTCAGAACATTGTGAAGCTCAAGTTATAATTACAAGATTTATATAATCTTCATGGGTAATTGATTTTGCCAATGTTTCTGCCGTTTGAAATATACTGATTTACAAAAGATATCAACATACAGATGACTTCATCGACATTCGTCGAGTCAAATAACTCAACAGCTTTTAAACATATATAATCTGAGGTATAGAATGATCAAGTTAAGCTCATGGCATGCTTGTGCTCATCCGCTGTGGTATTGTGTCGTCTTTGATTCTTCTTAGAAGATGGAAATTCTTCTAATTTAAAACAGTACTGTAATAGATCTTCATTATTTAGAAGTGTTTGATTTTACTGAGTTATACAAAGTACGGATAGCTATTTAGACATCACAAAATATAATACTATTCAAAGGTAAACCTGTGACAACCTGATTAGATTACGTACTTAAGAGTTAATAACATGTCTGACTCACACCTTATTCATTTGTGTAACCATACTGAAGTGAATTTATTAAAAGTACTACCGCAATGTAATCCATGGGCTTCCATTTTATGCTAAGCTGTTAAAACCACTACATATCAGTAAAAGAAATCTACATTTCTATTTCATCTCAAGGTCACTCCATAATGTTTAATGAAAACACTCAGCATTGAATTGAACAATGATGCCGTCTTAAATAAGTTTCAAACAAATTCAAAACTAGTACATGTATGAATAACACAATATGAATAAGACTATCGTGCGATGCATACTAGAAGACAGATTACATTAAAATGTAGAAACGATGGCAGACATAAAAGATGATATTTCACTTTCAACATAAAGTAGGTTGCAAAAAAAGTAGTTAAAATTTGTTATTTTTAAGCAGAAATGCTTTTGAGCTATATTTGAATGCATTGGTATTTGATAAAAGTCTTGTATCAACAGGTATTTGGTTCCAAATTTCCATACTTTGTCTAGAGTAAACTAAATGTGTTCTGAAAATAATAAGTGTTAGGTTTTTTGTGTGTGATATCCTTCCTGATATCCTTCCTGGATTTAGCCGCAATTTATAGACTGTATTATTCGAGAATATAATGAGATCTTTGATATATGAAGGTGTCAAAAAATGAACGGTTTTAAAAACTAATAGGCCAGTAAAATACTTTCATCTGCTGGGAAATGACAGACATTTAAGGTTTTTGAACATCTTAGACGATCGTGTATATTTGTTGGCATTTAGTATAATTCTGGCTGATTGTTTTTGCAGTTTAATATCAATAGTGATTAATGCCCGTCATTTTTCTTTTCATTTCGCGAGTCACTTATTTCGCAGAAAAATGACTTCGCGAAGTAACGCGAAAGTAAATTCATCGCGAATATAAGCTGATCTACAGTATGTGGACTGTTAATAGAAACTTGCGGGAAGACAAAGAAAGATTTACGGAAATACTGATGCCAAACATGAAGAAAAAATCAATGGAAACTCTTCATTATCCACCAGAAATTGAATTAATCCTATAAGGCTAAAGTTTCTTTATAAAACAAACAGACAGTAAAGTTATTCTTTAATGTTTATTTCTACCACAACGGGACCATAAGGAAATATGACAAACAACGGAAATAATTTTCGCTTTCCAGTCTAATATAATTGATGGTCATAGTGGCTATTTGATCGTAATTGATTGTAGGGAATTGAATTAGTTGTCCGGATACTTAGTATTCAGAGGAGGCTTTGCATTAATTTACAGGGAATGATTTTTGCATGACACTGTTTCAAGTCTTCCCGCTGCTGTAGCAACGAAAACAAATTACATCTGGACACTGTAATTAAGCCAATTTCAATATTCCAGTTGGTGTTATAAATAAATGACTAACTTAGACAACGTCAGGGATTATGAAAAGAAGGAGGTTTAATAACAAAGACACGATGATAACCTGTCCGTGATACAGCCGTGGCCTTTACCATTGTCTGTTATGATTTTCATTTAATATAATAGAGTTGGTCAATATGTCTGGAAAAAGATTTAACAAATGCAGTTTTATTTGTCACATACGCTAAATACTACTTGTAAGTCTTACTGCTGCAACATACATACACGGTCTGACGTACGTGAAACATTCTAAGTCTTAAAGATGAACAAATTCATTTAAAATGTTTACTCTTACTACAGATAGATAACACGAAAGGTAGTCGCAGTTTAATTGAAAATGAAAATATATAGTAAAAAAGAATGATCGTTTTATAAGTTCTCATTTGAAAATAAGAAGAAATAGTGTTTTTAAAGTGTTAGCTTTGCAGTTAACCGGAGTAATCAATATATTGTCCTAGTTTAATTATTACTGTAATATAAGCCAAAGATTTTGTTTTTAGAAAAACTAGCGACATAAATTTCATACAACTAACCTATTACAAAGTTACTTAAGCAAACTGGACACCTTATCTTGTTAACATGCCCCTTTTACACCATAAATACTACAAAATGCTTTTGTTTTGTTTTAGTACTACTTTAGCTAGTATTGTTTTTAGATATTTATATTATTCGACATGCTAGATTCGTCAAGACCGTTCACTAGATTGACAACAGTCAGCAAATGTTTTTTTATATCTTTTTTATTGTATGTTGAAAGTATGTAAAACTATATTTTATGAAAATTTCCGTTCAAACCCAAATGAAATAGAACAAATCATTCATGGTTACAGATAAATATATACAATGTCATATCTATCATCACATTTTGAACAAGGCTTGTAGCCAGCTCAAGGAAGCCCCCTACACCAAACAACTCTGTAGCATTTTATACATAATTCCCTGTTTGCTGGAACAGTGTCACAGCTTTCTGATATATGTCTTCAAATAAAGTTTATGCTTTTTATACATGTATACTGTGATAAACAATAATGGTCATAAAAGTGTAACAAATAATGTTTCCAAAAATCCATGAATATACAAAATGAAAGAAGATATTTGGGTATAGGATGTTTCCCCTTGATTTAAGCCTTGTTCAAAAATTGAAGACAGATAAGAAACCATCAATGGTATATATGAGTAGTCTAACGACGGTCACGGGCACCAACCACCTTTCGGGATTCTGCAAATGTTTTAGCACGAAAAAACGCTCGTTCACTGTTATGTTATGCATCGGTATTGTATAATGAGTGGCATATTTAACGCCCGTGTGTAAATATAGTAAACAAGAAGTTTTCAGTTGGAGTAAAGTGTGTTTGTATTTTGGGACAAAGGAATTTAGTGTTGTGTAATACATCGAGTTTTACGTAATGATGATATATTAAGGCTGACGTAATGCGTTCAATTTGTTTTTATTACGAAGCATTCTCCGTATTACGAACCATCTCTATCCATACACCCTAATAATCAGCTAATGACGCATTGCATTAATAAACACCTGTCATTTTTTATCCATCTAGAAAATAACATCATTTTCCGACTCATTAAATAAGATGCTTTGGATGTTGCAGAGCTGATATACCTTTAATGCAAGTTATTATTTTTCAAAGTTTTCTTAAGTCAGGCAAAACACTCTTTAAGTGTAGTTACTGCTTTAATGTTCTTATCATTGGAGTAGCGCACGACTGTAAACAAATAACAAGTTTGTTTAGAAACGATGATGTTTTTATCTTAAAGCTGCTCGCTCTCAGATTTTGGAGAAAAAAACAACATTTTTCGAACTATTTAAAATTAATATATTTTAAAACGAATCATCATATTGGAGACATTTATTTTTCACTAGAAACTGTAAAAGATCAGCTTTAATTAGGATGTGTATATTTTTCAGAACTATCATTCAAGTACTCTTCTACATGCAAGTCACTAGAATATCAGCAACCGGATCTGGTATGTACCGACGCATTCTTATTTATTAGAGCTCCATCGATCCAAACTTCCTCGAACTGGTGGTCTATCTAAAAGTATTTGCAAGAATGGTTCACAGCATTTAAAAATATTTTTGCTGTTTGTCGCAATATGCTTGATCTCGAAAGTTAAGATATTTCAAACTGTTTACTCGCTGCCCTTTGAATGTAGCGTTGTTTTCATGAATTACTGCACAATAGAACCAGCTAATCTTAGATGCTAAGTTCTCTCAAATATCAATGCCCGAGTTCATAGTCCAAGTTTGCATATAATTTAAGTAAACTGATCTGTTATTTATGTGAGAGTAGCCGAGCGGACCAAAAGACTTTTAATAAGTTGCAAACATAATAATTATCTCCATTATGTCAAAATTTAACGTCCTATTTCTAGTGTCGTTACTTGAATAACGCTGTTGGTAACATTTTGGCTATGCACATCACGAATGAAACACTCTATCTGAGATCAACCACTCCACTCTAGCCTCTGGCTGTTGAAGTAATCAGTACATTTTAGGATTATGTCGTGTTTTCTATTCTTTTATATCGTGCATTTTTTCTTATCCAGGTGACAGTTCAAGAAGAGCTTTGACGGTTTTAGAAGCTCTTGAGAACACAGAATTCTTTCCAGAGGAAACATTTAAAGCTGATACATTTCAACGGCCTGAAAACAATTATATGAGGAGCCCCAACAAAGGATCAGACATTTTTAAGATCCTTTTCGATAACGGAAATTCTGATCACAGAAATTTGGTACAAATTAAACCGAAACGTGGCTGGGAGGATCTAAATATGGCGTGGCGAAAGTCACCAAAACGTGCATGGGAGGTTGTCAATAGACTATGGCGGATGCCAGATATAAGACGTAGGTATAGTCGCTACATAAACAATGGCAAAAGAAGTAAAGAAGTCATGAAAGATATTCCAGTGCAACAAGACGACAAGAACCCGATGTGGATGATAGACGAAATTGGTTACGACACTGATTTCAATAAGCCAGTCATTGATAACTGGCCAAGAGATGAACATTCATGGCACCTAAATAATTTGAAACGTGGATGGGAGGCTATTGGTCCTTTCCGGAGTGTTAACTGGCGTCGTTCGAAGTCAGATAAGAGATTTAAGCCCGATACCATTAGCAAAAGAGGATGGGAAGATATTTCATGGAAAAGAAGTAATGTTGGTATAGATAGAGATTCCCTTGATGCCTCACAAAAAGAAGCCTATGGTGGCGCAAGCAGCTTTGATTACAACATTACACCCAAGTCAGATGAAGATACCGACGAACAAAAAATGACAAACCTACCTTCTGATTATATAGACTTAGTTATTCCGGACTTTTACGAGCAGTTAAAAGGAAGCTCTGGTAGTCTGTTCGACGAAGGCGATGACTTTGAGAACAAAGATGAAGAACCTTACTTCGCAAACAATTTAAATAATCTTGATCAATATGAAAAATTAGCTCCAATGGAATGGGATAAAGAAACCTATCGAAAAAATCCTTTCTTCTAAAAAGTGTGTCGTTTAGTGTTTGGGAGTGTATCCAAATGTATTGAAGAGCCGAAGCACCAGTCGTTCTACAAAGAAGAAATTGACGATTTATGGAAGGAAACGCTACTAAACAGACTCAAATACTAACGTAATGCATTCCATTTCAACCTTTAAAATAAGGCCAGAAAAAAACTATTATTGCGGTCCTGGTAACACATTAAAGCAAACAACATGGTAGGTGTGTTTTTCAAACACTTTTACGCTAATTTTAACACCTTCTTTTTCCACACTAGAAAAATGACTACTTAGCTTCAGACATACGAGCCTAAGGATGAAAATAAGTTAGGTTAGGCTTACCAGAACCGCATTACTTAAGTTATTGTGTATGTGCCCTAAATAAACCCATTGTCTGGTCAGGCCGATATGGCCAATATCAGCGTCACAGGATTTCATCGTATTTGATCTTTACTTTTAGCCATTTTACGTAAAAGAGCAGTGAGAGACGAGAGGGAAAATAGAACACCCTAGTGTTCTGCTAGCTTCATTTTTCGGGTACAGAATTCGTAAAACAAAGGACTGACACATATAAAGAGTTAACGATTTATTATAAATATTTTCAAATATATTACACCACACACAGAATCAGTTTACATATTTTTTTTAATCAAATTTACTAGAAAATTTCCGTTTCACAAACCCTTATACAAATGAATATGAAAATAAGACGCAGAATATGGTCACATAAGATGTTTAAACGTGAAACATAATTCCTAGGTAACATATATATTCATAAAGTTACATGTTACCTAGTAAAACTGTCTCGCTTATCTTGACATGGGACATACTGGATTGCCCCCCTACATACGACACATACTTAACATTTATGTGAGGTTTAATTGAATTAACAGCTGATACACAAATGTTTCGGAAGGAGGGACAGAGACTGACTAAAGAACGTCCTGATTGTGCATTCACTGTATGCCCATTTCGGTGGCATTATTAACATTTCTTCTAACAAAGCATATGCTGTGTTAGTGTTTTTTTTACCCATAACTAAGTGATTTACAATGAGAAATAGAGAAGGAAAATAATACTATTTAAACCTTATATTTCGTTATTAAATAACATACCTTATGTTTCCTTATGAATACCTGCTGTCCATTCTCATGAAAAAAGACATGACGCTGTTACAGTAGAGGATGACATATAAAGGTGAAATCGCCTGAGAAACTAAACTGCATGTTAAACCCACTCTTACTATGTTTTACAAAGAGAAAAGTGCTACACCTACCAACAAACATTTTTTATATTGGACATAAGACACAAAAGGACACATAGATTGCTTAGAAATAGTACAGACACGTAGGGATACTTTCCATAACACACATCCAAATTGTTACATTCTCGTATTATACAAAGAAAGTTTTCACACGATATATTTAGAAAAATATTTTCTTCTATCAACTTTAACGCAGATATTTTAAAACGCTACATTCTCAACCGGTAAAAGTATGTCAACGATTGGGAAAATTTTATATCATAACATTGTGAAACATTTTCTGAGAAATGATAATTTATTTAGACCTTTTATGTCACTTCATGTGTTAAAATATGACAATGCAAATTACAAAAAATGAATATCTGACTGTTTGAATACTTTGATTCGTATATTTGGCTCAACAATGTACATTTGACTGTATTGTTAGTATGGTAGTCATTGTGATAAAAAGTTTACAACTGATTTATAATACTTTTTCATTGTAAAACTCGCAAAACATTTCAAATAAAATTTAACTTCAATATGATACCGTGTTTATCGTTTAAGTTCAAAACCTGACGATTTAGGAGGACTTCCTGAAGTTATGGTACGGTAAATTCGGATCAACAAGGATTACAATTTGCATTTTCTTCATGATGAATTTAGTGCATATCATTTATGGGACGTCAGATACAACTCTGATTAGTATATAATAAGATTGAACGTAAAAAAATCAAAACGACTATTTATTTCTAACCTTTAGCTTGTATATATAGTTTAAGCCTTCACGTCTAATATAAAGAGAGTAATTTGTTTACAGTATTCCAACCAAACCATGTTAAACAGTCTAAAACTAGACACAGTGTCTGGGGAAGAAATGTGATATGTAACCACGTGCAACTACTGAACGAAGCATTGACACTGAAAAAGGAAACTATTCAACAATAAGTAAGGTATTGGTTCATCCAAGTAGATGAAGTTGTATGTGAAGTGGTTCATATAAAAAGTACACATTTCTTTAGATGTATTCATCTTACAATTACCTTATGTAAGGCAACCGAAGATAAACTAGTTTTCTACTTTTAAATTAGCTGTTTAGATTACACTAATTTATTTATGCTCGAGTGTGAAGAAAGCTTAAAGCTTATCGAGTCACTCTCGAGTCCTCATCCTGAAAAAAACAAGCACTGGTACCCAGTGGGGCTCGATGCCGCAACCTCCGGGATAGACCCTACACGTTAACTGAGTTTATCAAACTGGGTCTAAAGTGTATACGTTTTTTAAAGAAACAGAATCATTGAAATGCCCATAATAATTCAATTTGGCGGACGTTTATCGCTCAAAAAAGCTCATACTCTGTCTATTTGAGTAAAAAAGCTTAGCTGTCGGTTTTCGTTGCTGAGAATATATTTTGGAGAGCAGCACATCGTCTTGTCAAATAATTCAAATAATCATGATGTAACGGAAATAAAACGTTATAGAAAGTGATAGCAAAATCCTAGGAAACAGGTTCACTCGTGGATGGTCCAAAGAAAGGCAGTCAGACGGCAAACAGGTAGGTGATATTAAATTTTGTGTGTACGATGTATACCAGCTTATTTGGTAACTTATGTGCATGTTATCACATGCATTGTGTGCATTAAATCACAGGAAGCGACGAGTCATGGGCTGAACATAAAAAGTCTAATTCAACAGAACAGTGCAATTTGAAAGACAATATTGATTCGTCAAAAGCATTTTGTATTATGATATTTGAAAATGGTATTGCAAACGGCATATATTCTGATAAGGAAAATGAATACATAATTGGTATAAATGACCTAGACACACGCCGCTGTTATATAGAAGGAATATAGTAAGAAATTAGTATTGTACCAACACGTAGCGGAAACAAATTGGAACAAATAAATAATTAATAATATATGAAATAAAATATAATGAATATCAATATTCTTATCTGGTATACATTTCCTTTAAAACAACAGCGCTTAATGTGGTGTGTACACAGACCAATTTAAACATTGACTTTAGTAAAGAGAACATGTTTTTCCGAAACTGTTTTAATAAACAAGAGAGCCACGATGGTCCTATATCGCCCACCTGAATACATGCACTTGCCTGGTGGGTGTGGTCAATGTTAACCCAAGAGGCGTGATTTGAACAAAGAAGGTGGAAGACCACTAGACAATGTTACATACCAAATATCTAAGCTGTAGGCCTTGTAGTTTCAGAAAAGAAGGTTTTCAAAACGTTTTTTCTATGCCAAACTACCCCCGGGCAGGAAATATTTTGACCCCTGGAGCACGATTTAAACACACTTTAAAAAGGTTCACTAGACACTATTACACACTAAATATCTTAGCCCTAGACCTTGTGATTCGAAGGAGAAGATTTTTAAAAGTTTTCCTATATATGTCTACGTAAAATAAATGACCCCCTAGGCGGGGCAAATATTGACCCCAGGGGTATGATTTTAACAAAGTTGATAGAGGTCCGCTAGACAATGCTTTATACTAAATATCTAAGCTTTAGGCCTTGTGGTTTCAGAGAAGAATATTTTAAAAGCTTTTCAAATTTGTTGCCATGGCAACTAGAATTATGCACGGAATAAATTCTTTGAACAATTTTGTTAGAGCTTCATGCAAGAAACATCCCTGCCCAATTTAATCAACATTGGCCAAGTGGTTTCAGAGATGTCGTTTGAAGCAAAAAGTTGACGGACGACAGACGACCACAAGAGCTCACCCTGTCAAAGCAACATTTTTTCCTCGTAATACAAAAGAGCTATAATAATAGATATCGTACTCCAGTGAAATTGCTAATTTCACATAGCATAGTATGGTAAAGGTTACACTTGCTATCAGAATATTTATACGCGAGTCATGCGACAAAGCAGAATCCAGTTAAAAGAGGAAATAAATGACAAGAAATTACTTTTCCCTTTCAAACAAGTTTTAATCGTATCAACTATATAAAGTGCCTGATAGACATTATGTCAACAAATAAACAGTGGAGCTGACCGAAGTCCAAGTTCTGAGAAAAAGTTTAAAATGAGTTTTAAACTCCAGTTCTCAGCTGACAATAAGGATTCCCGCCTCAAAACGTAAGTACCGTCAACTACCCAACACATAAACAGCATTAAAAAGTAGTGAAAATGTTAACAAAGATATACAAGAATGCATCTCAAACATTTTCAATTCCGAAATATATACTTCATACAGTTATGAATATTTCAGTTGTATAAAATAAGAATATATATTCGCACTTGTACCTAACTGAGAAAACTAGTTAAGAAGAGACTAGCACGAGTTCAAATACATATTCATATTATTTCACAGAGCAATACAAAAGAGCCTTTGTACCTATTTATTTTGGTCAAAAGCATACACATTTAATTTTCAGTAAAATCATCCTACAGTAGAATTATTACAAAGTAATCAAGGGCTGTACTCACCACAAGGTCTAATGACTATATTCAGAAACGTTCCTCGGCCCAACCTCGATATAGGAAAGGACCGTTAGGCAGATCTGATTTGCCAGTAGATACTTTAAGCAATATATCAACCAAATCTTATTATCAGTTGACCAATGAACAGCAAATACATTGTAACGGACCATTCCTTGGTGGAGATCGAGCCGAGGATGGTTTTTGAATATTGTCATTAACATTTGCTTAGTTTATCATAAATTATGTCTTGGCTAAAATGTGAAATCGAGTTGGTTTTAGCCGTTGAATATTCAGTAAACAACAATCTCTTATCTCGTGTAGTCTTATTGCAAGACAGTCAAATCACGAGTGTTCAAGTTAGGGCCCAATATCACTTACAGCAGTCGAAAGATCTGACTATTGAAAAAAAATTGCTAACTGTAGGTAGACGCATAACAATAATTAAAGTTGTATAACTAAGATAACATTCTGTTATCATTTAATTCAAATTACAACTTTTCCAAAGTTACACAAATGTATGCATTCTTTCTAAAGCCCATAAAGATTTTGTTCGAGAAACCAAGATGATGCGGAGTTAAAATACTGAATGTTTTAGACTCATAGGTTGTTATTTGCCTATCTTTCAATTAAAATCAATTATCTACAATTTTTGTTTCATTGTTTGATGAAAATATTTTGAGACAAATGCAAGACTTATGCCAGCCATTTGGTGAATACAGTCCCAGTTTTACTATTGTAGGCGCATAAATCAAAAGCTTACTGCAATCGATTTTGATTTAGAACATTTGCACACATTTCCAAGTTGATTGTATATGTACAAAACGGTTATATGTTTTTGCTATGTTGCACATATGATTGTGGACAATTTGATGAAACACAATAGGTGTCGAAAGTAAACAAAAAACATTTATAAAAAGATCTGGAAATGTATATAAACAACAGATTGAAGACTTCCGGATCTCAATAACATTTACACAAATATGTCATGTTAACTTTGAGACTTTTTTTCTTTTATGGCATAGGCGTTTCATGTTATAAGATCAAAAATATATCATGGTTGTTGTCTCGAAAGCTATTAATACAACCTAACTTGAAAGTACCTGTTATGGAATCGATCGAGCTTAAACTAATTATTGTGATTTAAAAGCATTTGGTTTCTAATTTTTGACAATGTTATCGTGTATGTATATGAACATCGTAAGCTGAAGATATTAGGTACCAGTTACTAAATCTGGTGTCTTATTAATCTGTTGTTTAACCATTTAATGAAACTGCTCCTTAATGTTAACAGTTGATAAATACTTTATAAATTACATAATGCTTACAGAGTAGTATCTCATCTATAGCCTCACGCAGTAAAGTCAACAGCTGGTTTGTTTGCACATAGTTAAGGAGAGAGAGCTTTTCTGATAACTCGGAACAACCTTGTTTTACTTGTGTTGTTGATTCAAATCATTATCTTACACTTTTTGTTTTAGTATATCATTTTCAAGACTGAACGAGCAGCTTTAAAATGTCAGTACAAAATAATAGTGAAAATAATGATAACCTATCTATCATTTGTCTTTTTATGTTAAACTAGTTTGGTACAAAAATATCGCGTTTTAGGAGCTGTTGATTAGACAGTTAGTCTAGCAAAATATCTGTATCACACATAAAAGTACACGTAACATTCGTTCTCACATTTAAACATGACTACATAATTAAATATTTCAAACTTTGGCGATGTATGGGTGAATAAATATACAATTTATTTTGCGATATGTATGAGCAGAGGGGTATATGAATAAATGCTACCAACGAAAAGTATAATGTAACGTATAAAGAGGTCACATTCCAAGTATTTGACGATAAAACATTTGATCACCGTATTATATTCTTTAACTTTCTGCAAAAATAAGGCCTGCACATTTGCATATTTTCTGTCTACAGTACCTACTGATTAGTTACCATAATACTGATCCAATACCAAGACTGACACACAAAGACCAGTAGCATACTGCATGTATATAAGATACCAGCTACCCAGTTTTCCCAAATATAAACCAAACGAAAGCCTCAACGTCTATCACAAATGACTTTCCTCGGAGTGATTTGACGGTAATTGAAACCGTAATGCCTGCTTTTGGCTAGATGATTCATCTTTATTAATGTCAACCCATTTACAAATAGAGTCCAAGGACGAAGGTTGTTGTTCTGTCACGCTATTTTTTGCTCGTGGACTTGGTGCTACTGAATTTTTTTCATTCTGTATTGGCACTGAATTCGATGGTAATAACAGAGGGTCTCCTGATCGAGGACACGGACTTTGTGGTCGTCTTTCGTCAACAGGTAATACTACAGGTCGTAATAAAGCTCCCTCATGTAACTGAGTTGTGATTTTGTTTTCAATTACCTTTGGCTTTTGCAGAGCAGTGACTAAAGGAACAGATAATAAATTTGTATCATGATGTTGACTAATTTCCTTCAGTACTAAATCATTGTCTTTAGATCTGTCTGTCTCATGTCTAGAACTGCTAGCATCCAAATTTTTTGAAATAGCACTTTCTGAATTAATAGCATCACAGGTTAGAGATTCGCCCGAAGGAACATTTAAAATATCTTTGGAATGATTACTCTCAGTAATGATAGGGCACAGAAGTTCACTTTCTAGAGTTCTTGTGTCTCTAATACTCAAAGCAACATCTGTATCGCGTTTGGAAAAAGAAATTGTAGGCCTTATTTCATCATCGTCATCGACATTTCCAGTTATATTTCCAACTTCCTCATCACAAAGTTTTTCATCTTCCTCCCAGTCTATAAGTGACATCTCATCACCCTTGCTATTATCTATCGAATCGGTTTTTGATATACTGTGTTGCCTAGGCACTTTCGCTTTTCCTAGTGATACAGATGTACTAGAGTCTTCAACTTTATTAGTTGGTCTCAGCTGGAGATATTTCTCTCTGAACTTTGACTTTTCATTTCCGGAACTAGCACAACGCCTCACACTCCAACTTTTATTCCAATCCTTTGCAGACGAGGGTACCTGTTTAACAGAATACGTATGTCTACATACGTGTTTTCGTAAGCTATTGCTTTCTAGAGTTCCTAACAAAGGTTGAGACTGTGTGTGTTTATCATCTTGCATTTCTTTTTCATTGACGCCATCTACACCCTCTACACAACCTAGTGTCTGTGTGCTTGAGGGTATCTTGCTATGCCACGATACAGCTTTCTCCTTTCTGTTCTTCAAGTTAATGTTTATTTGCTGATCACTAACTGGTCTGGTTAAACGATGTTCTGGCATGTCCAGTAGACTTGGTGTAGGTGACGATACTGCACTGTGAAAGTATTTGTAAGCTCCTTCATCGTAACTTGAATCACTTGATAATCTTTCTCGTAGACTCATTCTTCCATCCATTGACGAAATACTTGGAACTTTTAGGGTGTTGTTGTCATCATGAACGTTTATTGTGATGGTCATTGGATTTAGGAACATTTCTGAAATAAAAATGAAAAACGTTCAAGGGTTGTTCATCGTTTAAATCTCTCACAGTAAAAAGTTGGCAAACAGCGGTAAGTACAATATAACAATGACGGAACGTCCGTTGATTTCATTTAAAAGTAAAAAGTAATTATTAAGAACAATATCGCGTTGGTCGTCATTGAAAGTATTACCTTTCCTATCATTGGCTGCCCAAAGAGTTGTAGCGGGACTAGGAGGACAGGGCTCGCAGCTCGGTGGTCTAAGTGTGAATGAAGGTGGTGGTAACAAATGATTCTCAGTTTCTTTCTTTTCTATTTGTTCTTCCAGTTCCGAGGGTGGGTTCTGCATAACATAAGAATATGGCTAAAATAAGCAGTACACAAGCCACTTTTACTGTCTGTCGGATTTCGTGAATGAAGCAATGTTCGACAAATCTAAAGATTTTACCTACTTTAGTTTCAGAATAATTTATTACGGTTCATTTTATATTTCCCAACATTGTACAATATTATTATCGTTTATTGTTTAAGAATCTAAAGATTTTACCTACTTTAGTTTCAGAATAATTTATTACGGTTCATTTTATATTTCCCAACATTGTACAATATTATTATCGTTTATTGTTTAAGAATACGCGAGCTTATTCTGAAACATACACAAGCACTAAACACCAATAAATGTATCTGAATAATTCAATATTGTTTCCTCTTGTTTAATATCAGTAATAGTAATTGGTTTACTATTACAGACTGTTTTAAATGGAAGGCAAACACTACCAATAAAGTCATTGAATTTTACTAAACATAAAAAATGATTGCATATGGTACAATCGGACGAAAACTTATTTTGAATGTTTTTAAACTTACAATTATGTACTCTTTCACCTGCTTCCGAAAAAGTGCTTCAAGCTCAACTTCGTCATCGATAACTTTATGTGACTCCTAAAATATTTTAAAAATATTCTTTAAAATTTGTAAAATTTTTGTTAGAAATATTCTTTTCAGACGATAAGTCATAATAAGCTGAGTATAAGAAGTTGTCAGTATTATTATTGTTACGTTTAGTCTTGTTAATGTTGTTTTAGCACAAGCAGTATATGTACAAACAACAGCAGCAGTAGCATTTTAAACAACAGGAAACACAGCCATGCTCCAATGCACTCCACAACAGTTTAAGATGTAATCAGTGCGAAAAAAACTGGTTTACTAAAACCTGTCAAGCTTCAAAGTTCTGTTGTTATAGTAAGAATAAACAGAACTAAAATTGGAAGAACTGCTACTTAAAGGGACATATACCCTATACATTGTAACTGATGTCAAACTAAATAACCTCCAAATCATAAATAATAAAATCTTTGGAAGTATTATAGCTTAACCTAAAAGATGCAGCTATGAGTTCCCAGTCAGCAAAAAATTAGCAGTTTAAAATATACTGCATTACCGTAATCCATTTAATAATCTATGTAGAGTTGTTATTGTACAATAAATGGGTGGATGCGATTTATTACAGACAGCCTCTAAATTGAAAAATAGTGGTTAAATGAGGCATTTTTCGCCATAGTTTCTTCTTTGAAATTGTATTTATTTATCATTTTACGTTCATTGAACACATAATCTATGTTTCGGGAATATAATCTGCTAGATGTTTGGAGTGTCCCTTTAATGAAAATACTGCAACAACAATTAAAGTTAAAACAACCATGATGATAATTAAAATGTTAAATTACTGCTAGTTTTATTATAGTAACAATAATTATAGCAAAAGTAAAACAGTAACATTTTATGTTCGGGGAATGTCTGAATATATATTATCTTCACACATTATCAACACTTCTCTTATGTGTTTGTAAATGATGTCATCTAAATTATTTTCTTATTCAGATATAGAAATATCTGTAGTTTGAACATAAACATATTGTGGAGCAATAAACAAAATCGCATATTAATTCGTTTCATGCATACATGTATAATTATATGAAAGTGAAATATTACAATTATATAGAATGTTAAAGCAATGTGAGAAGTTATATCATTTCGCTATGCTGAAGTATAGTTAGGATTCACATACACATATGCTAGTAGTTATCACAATATCTGCGCTTAATTCAATACAACCTTAATTCGTGCCATTTCATAATTTTCTCTCAACGCTGTTCTCCGCATTTCGTCCATTTCTAGCTTTAGTTCTTCTTCAACTTCATCGTCTAGTTCTTTGTATTTGTACGTTTCCTGTTAGTGCATGCAGTGTGAAATATAACGAACATAAAAATGAAATCAAGACTATTGAAACGATTAAATGGCAATTCAAATGCAAAATTAAATGTTTATAAATCATGACCTAACAATACTGAAAATTACCGCTTAAAACCGAGAAACAATGTGCAATTTAGTAATAAATTATGTACCTTATGTACATTTGTATTCAAATCAAGCACTGTTATCGATAGTTGTATAAAAATTAATAAAAAACAATCAGATAGTGACGCAAAACTAATTAAATTTAACACATTCGTTCATGTACGCACTTAGCATATCCACAGTAGCTCAATGTGTGTGAGAAATGAATAAACTTAACTCTGCTTGAATGTTTACTAGCAATGAAAAAAAAAGATAATGGAATATCACCATTGTGAAACACTACTACATTTTCTGGAGCTATTAAGACACTCTATGTGTCTGCGATCAGTTTTAAATAAAACCAGACTTTCAAAGTTTAACATTGGTTTTCACTAAACAGGACACATATACAAGGGGTGTTCGAAGTGTTTCCGGAAATAGTCATACATTTTCCATTGATCGATTTAAGATTAAGTGATGTCAAGTACATTTGAATAGCACAAAACGTGCAAAAAGGCCCTACACATTATGAAGACAGAATTTGGAGCTGGGTGACAAGCAAAGGTGCTCGATAAATATTGGACGACGTTTATTAACTTCTGCGTTACTTAATGCATACGGAAAAACATGCTCACTTGTTTCCAAACATGTTTAATTGGAAAAGGGACGGACGGTGCTTTAGCATTGTAGTACATTATTTAACAAAAAAAGCAAATCATGGCCGTGGATCGCTCAGCTATATTTGACCTGATGACCTAGTTTAAGCCCACGTGACCAAAACTCAACCTCGAGGATTTCGATTATATTCACGATGAGTGTGGGTGACATTTTTGGCCTCTTGAATGTTTACAACGTCTTTTTTGGCCTCATGTGACTTAGTTTGGAGACTAACCTACAGTTTGTCAAGACATATATTCTGACCAATTTTTATGAGATAAAATGTGGATTCTACAGCGTTCAAAAGGATTTTCTAATATTTGACCAGGTGACCTAGTTTTTGATCCAACGTAAACTAGTTTCGAACCTGACCTAGAATTAATCAATACAAGCATTCTGGTTTTTTTTATGCTAACTGGGTTCAAATGCGGGCTTTAGAGTGTTCACAAGGTTTTTCTATGATTTGATTTCGTAACCTAGTTGATAATCCAACGTAACCAAGGTTCTAACTTAAGCTAGATTTAAGCACGGTTAACACTCTGACGATGTTATGGTATAAAAAATGGATTCTATAGTGTCAACAAGATTTTTCTATGATATAGCCGCGTGGGCTATTTTTTAACCCAACGCGACCCAGATTCAAACTTGACCTAGAAATATCAAGAAAAACATTCTGACTAATTGTTTTGTAGATTATGTATCAGATTCGGCTTCCTGGTGACCTAGTTTTTATCCACGTGACCCAATTTTGGAACTTGGTCTAGAGAGGGTCACATGTGGCCTTTAAAGTGTTAACAAAGTTACGTGTGCACAGACGACGGACAATAGACGATCACATCTTGAGCACATGCTCAGTTTCGCTTAATGCTAGAAGTTGTATGAGTGAAAGTATATGTATTATTTGAAATATGCGTAAAGGACCACTTTAGTAAATTGGATATACTGAATGAAACTAGTCGAAATCCTTTCAAATAATGTCGTTTAATGAAAAAGATTGTTAAATTTCTGGAAACAATTCGAACGTTCCTCGTCGGGTGCACCATGTCATTTGAACAAAATAAGTTTTAAAGAATTAAGACATAGCAAATTGTTAATTTCTGTTATACACACATACAACACGTGACATAGTTTAAGTGTGTTTAGTCGTCGTGCACAATTTCAAATATAACAAGAAGACAAAAAAACTTGTTTAATATGCAGAATACACAATCGCATTTTATTTAAAATAGTTTGTTAAAAATCAGCATGGAAATGTGCAGAAATACCATTCACATGGCATTATATTATTCCTTCTGATGTAAATCTGTTGTTGATTTAAAGGTGGGTTCCGGTGTTTGTACTGAACATTACTTTTTTTCAGATTTGGCTTTATCTATATCATAGAAAACGTATGTCTCATATTTGACCGTACTTTCAGTTGTAAACTTCAAAATTCAGATTTATTGGTTTACTAAAACATGTGTTGCATCTGTGCTTACCAAATTAATCATTCAACGATTTGCAAAATTGCACATGTATGTAAAAATGTATCGGTGAATAATAACATTTATGTAAATCCACACTATGATTATATATAATTTGTACAACACAAAATATGATATAAAATACACCATAAGTAGCATAGTTTACACCAATTTGTTGGAACTGATTTCTATGGAAATTCTCATTAATAATATACTGGTCTGGTAGTATTTATGCTACCATTTGATAGCCATTCGCGGAATATTAACTTTTGAAGTTTAAATCAACTCACAGAGACCGGATTCCACCTTTAAAGCAAAACAGATAAATTAATGTTACCAATTAATTTAGATAACATGCAATTAACTTAATATAATGTTACCATTAAAATGGCTGTGATTAAAGTGACTCAAAAGGAAAACTGCGTGATCATCCATTCTACTATCATACTTTGCAGTAACTGGCAGAACGTTAAATGTGCGGTATAATTATAATTAGACAGAAGTCCACTGTACTTTCATATTTTCTGTTCTTCCGGTTGAATCCTGCAACTACAGTGTAGTAACAATAGATATTAAAATTAGATCTTTAGAACGTTTAAAAAATAGACAAACCTCAAGATGTTTCATCAGAACTGCCACTACAACGTTGACGAGTACAAACTGAGCCATTAATACAAAGACGACAAAATAAACTGGTGCTATCACATAATTGACACAGCAGTTCTTCAAACAGTTGTCACTGTTGTCACAGTCAGTCCGTAAGGTGTCCTGCATGAGAAAACAGAGATATGTGTTAAACCTATATGCATAGAGAAAAAGCGTACAAAGCTGTACAGTTTGAACGCTGTACATTATTTGATGAACAATTATGTACACAAGTATGACTAACTCAAGTTTCTCAGAATACAGAAATCATTGATTAAAATATTTTGATCTTTTGATCTGTACAACCTGAAGCTTCACTCGTTTGATTTCACAGGAAATTCATTATGTTCCATTTGTGATCGTAACAGATAAGGTAATGTGTTCCCGTTAAGTAAACACTTAGCTCATAAATAAAACATGTCATATACAAACGAACGAAGTATCACGTCGGCTTTCTTCTTTTTTTCACTAAAAAAACAATCGAATTACACAGTCAATATACCACAATATACGATTCTTTTGCACATTCCTACGAAAATACCGAAATGAATTGATTATTTGCATATTTTAATTTCGCCAGAAACGATTAGGTGAACTAACTACAGATTTAACTTGCCTTCATTATTCCGTTCCAGTTGTCTCCCGTTGCTACACGAAATAAAGTCAGGAATGCCATACCAAAATTTTTGAAATGGGCATGAACCCCGAGTCCTTCGCATGGATGCTCTTCCGAACATTCTATCAACACAAGAAATTAACAAATTTAACGTTTTTCAATTCAATGAACTGCAATACGCGTATTGTATCTTTTCTTAATTCTATATACATATTTCCTCCATAAATTTGTCATAAATACAAGAAAGTGCAATATTTAAATATAATGTATAACACAGTATTGTAAACATCTTGCTAAAAACAGAGGCAAAATAACTTAATCAAGTATTAATGGCAGAAGTGTAGTTTCTAGCTGTTTAATACACAACCTACCCAGCCGTCCGAACAGCTCAACACCAAGAGCAGCAAATATGAAGAACAACAGGAAGAACAACAATCCCAGATTTCCAACTTGGGGTAAGGCCTGTATGACTGTATCCAAAAGAGCACGAATCCCTTTTGCCATCTTCAAAAGCTTCAGTACTGGCAAATACAAAAGTGAATCTTTGTTACAGAAATACATTACAAGTAGCTTGTGGGCTATAGCTAAACTGAAACACAACTTTAACGCATAGCTTGCATCACTATACTTACGTCAAAACGACAGTTTATTTGAGTTGAATGAACTAATGAACATATAACATAAAACGTGTAAAATAACTATTACAATGCGAAATATTTTGAGCCAAAATAGAGCAATATACACAATAAATAAAAGCTACAATATATTCCATGATTAATGATATCTCAACAATTTAAAATTAATTCATTTAAATCAAGTCATAGAGCACGGGATTCCACCTTTAAATACTAAGTTGACCTCGTACATTTCATAGACCAAATTATTTTGAGAGTCACATATAATAGCATATATATACCTCTGGCTATTCGTAGAACTCGCATCACCCTAATGATTGTTGGGTTAATTGGAATGACATTTGTCTTCATCTCCTCCAGTACAATGCCGACGACGGAGAGAATAACGATAAACATGTCTAGCTGATTCCATCTGCAAACAAATTCTTGTGTTTTAATACGTCTGTTACACAATCTCTGCAGAATGAATAAAAATGAAAACTTACGCACAAGATTGTCTGTGGGAAATTACAGACTCTCTTGGAATAAATCGCTGGAAGGAAATTACTAGTACAGAATCACAGTTTGTGCTCCCTGGATTTACTTTTTCAATTGCACTGTACAGCTGTGTGGCTTAAGGCATCGTTTCATATAAAAGTAAATAAAGCGATCAGCTAAGTTCAATTACTATATTAAAGGTACCACCATAAATATATCCCTATGTAGGGGGATATAGTTGCTAGATATATCCCTGTGTAGGAGGATATAGTCGCTGGATTACGTCATGTCTCTTTCTTAATATGGTTAATGGTTATTTTATAACTACGTACCTATCTCGCAAATATCTTAATGTTCCTAGTGCAATTATTTTCATAGCTGCTTCGAGGATAAAGACCGATGTGAAAAAGTAATTGAATATCTGTAGTGCAAACTGCAGTTCCTGTAAAATAGAAACTGGTATATAATACATGTAAATGTCTATAAGTTTTCGGCTAAAGTTTTCAATAATAACAAACTAAGTGATGCACTTTGCGCTGGTTTTGTTATTTATGTTATTTAACAGCATGTATATTTATCACTAAGCAATTAAGATGTCAATGTAGAAACAGTTCGAGTACTGGAGTTAACTGCATACAACACAGACATTGTCTTTTGTTATTGATTTATAACAATAGTACTTACATCTGGCATCATATAGAACTCAAGAGCCATTGTAATAACATTTAGACCTATAACCCCTGCTATAGCAAGATCGAAGTACTTGCTGTTGATCACTGTGTAGATGATGAGGCGTGGTTTTCCGTATTTCGCCCAGTACGGACACTGTTGTAGACCTGTAAAACGATAATAGCGGTTAGAGCATGCTTTTATTGTACGAATCATGTTTTGTTACAAGACAAGTATAATTATAGCTGATTAACATGGCTGCGTGGTAAGTAATCAAGGAAAACTATCATAGTGAAAATATTATAAGAATATATTACGTGCGCTTATTTCATCCAACGTCTTATTTGTCAAAGTGTAGCATCTGTGAGGTGCATTAATCAGAACCTACGACGTTTTAATCTCTCATGGCGAACCATCAAAACAAAAACAAAAGCTGTCAGATGCACAGAACACTTGACTGTTTTAACAACTTTGATAGTACAACTAAAACATTAGTTAGACTTGAATGTTTCACTTAATATTAAAATCGATGCAATCATGGGTTACTGAGATACGAGACAGATAGTATGCAATCACTTTTGGTTACAGCTTAGCTTACAGGCTACTAAGGGCATAATTTAAATCAAATTTAGTAAAGAGCTATCTTACTTGACTGTCTGATATCCCTAAAGAGTTGTATGAAGTTTCAAATTACTCACATGACTGATTCATGAGATATGTTCATGATAGTAGCATGTCATGTAAAACTTTAACCACATGTCTCAGTTAAATAAGGGCCATAATTTGAATTTATGTCATGAGTTATCTAACGTGACTATCAAATACCAAATAAGTATACAGGAATAAGCTAGTGTCATTCTGAGTTGATAAGTTTAAACTTTGCTGAGGTTGACACTTATGTTGCTACCATTGTGCCGTCTTTTGAAGTTAGTTTATTATTATCTAGAGCAAACTCTAAAGATCAAAGAATCCCTCACCTAGGTCATAATTTTGGCATTGTGAAATCATTTATATGTCAAATCAGTGTTTGATGTAAGGTCTGTTATATAAGGGAAGCTACAAATCAAATATTAAAATTCATGACTACCACCAAAACTCACAAATATACACAAACTGATTTATTTATAGTTTTCATAGAATATTATGAATTTACATTATTGTATACTTTGTATACCATATGTAACAAACCTTCAACAGTGTTTATCTTTTGACATAGCTAATGCAAATAATCCTTAATTTCTTAAGCAAACATGCAAACCACAAACTAAGTTGATAACTATTGATGACTTTGAGATTCGTAAATCTAAGGCAATCACTTTTGGATACTAGTATATCCTAATTTCTGAAAATCCGACGCTAAACGTCTGTCGAAAAAGATGATTTTCTGTCAATAAATGACCTCCACTCCTTGTAAAAATTCCTTTCAACTTTGTGACCGTAATTCTCGAGTATCTCATATTTGTATCCATACTGTTATTATATCTACTACAAGGCACTTTCCCTGACAGCACGTGTAGGAATGTGTGTGAATGATATGCAATTCCTACTTCTGCAAATGCCAAGATGTTTTTAATACAAGATTCAAATTAACTTGTTTGCCAAAAGACATTTTTATTCAGTTTGAGTTATTATTTACTATATTGCATATTTATTTACAAACACTATCACACTCTCTTGTATCTCTCTTTTATCATAAATAACGATAGCAAGTGCTGTTAACAGGAAATCAATACGTTATAAACGTAGATTTGAAGCCCTTCTAACGACTGTGTCTCCTATTTTAAAACCAGACGTCCAGTTAATTATATTTATAAAAGCCTTGTTTGACAACAATAGCTTGAAATTGCAACACTACACTGACCTACATTAAATTGCATGTCTTTGTTTTAGCATTGCCTTTGCAAAGTACTACATTGTACGTAACGTTCAAAAGTACATACGCCGTAAAATGTGCTCCCCTACACAGTTTGGATACAGTTATTTACTTTTTACGTATTTTTGAAAATACATGTAGCACTACCATTACCGAAGCAGCTCTTGTACCATTCTAACAAAGGTGATAAGGCATAATATAATATCTCCTTTTTGTATGACACATCATTATACATGGCGACTGGGTTTATACATATTTCATCTCAAATGTAGTTTGGTACAGATGTACATTTTTAAGGTACAAAAACATTTGTATGTTATGTGACATGTATCATAACTATAATGATTGTTTAGCAAGCAGATGTGTTCCTTATCCTTACTGATTTCTCAGAATGTGCTCTAGACGTTTTTTTCACAAATGTACACAATGTTGATAACTGATTATTGTCTTTTTGAACCACGTGAAAACCTAGCAGATAAGCATGCTCAGACATGCAAGTTTATATACCGGCTAGCAAATTTTTTATCAAGAAAACTTGCCACACATACTCTAACGGTAAACGTTCAAATACCAGTTGCTATCATTATTCTTTACAATCTGATACTTAGAAATGAGCACGAAAACCTACGTTTACATTGTATGTGGGGGTATTTATAAGTGGTATTGTTATAGAACTATCAACCCCTGAGATAAGAGAAAAGACGTCATTGCAGGAGGAAAAGATCTCATATTGCATACTAAAGAAATAAGCTGTCACGTATGGTAGTCGAAATCAATATAAAAACACAGCGTTTATGGAGAAATCTGTAGAAGCAATTATGTCATGCACGACATGCACAATAACAAGATAAAATAATGTTGCAGTTGTATGTGCCAATATGTGCCTTCAGTGATTTGAAAGAAAACACAAAACAAACACGGTGATTATTGTATATTTCATAACTGTCAATAAAAATCTAAATCAAACCGAGACTGCTATTTTCAGCTTCAGAAGTATTTTGTGCTAATGTAGGGTCTTTATTTCTAAATTGATTTATCTATTCCCGTAACAACACCTGACCTCAAGTGGCACAAATTAACAATTCGAGAAACAAAGAGTGGGTCGACTGTGTAGCAAATTTACATTACTGCAAAAGTTAAAAGTCTCAAAATAACACAATTCGATCAAGCCAAATAATGTACTTTACACTTCCAGAATCTCCTTGTAACAGAAACTATTTCTTTCTCAACAACCTACTGTTACATGGATCAATACCGAAAATGTCTTCCAGTTGGAAATTGTCATGTTACACCTTTGACTAGACTGAGCATTTTTCTAATCTATTCAGAAGCACCTCTAAGTTCAGACAACACAGTAATTATTCAATCTTGGGCTCAAAAGTAATGCATTAGCTAACACGATTTGCAATACTTAGCTAATAATGCCTTTGTCTGGCAGAAAACCAAAACATAAACGCTTTCCGCATGAATTTAAGAAAAGAAAAACAAAATTACTCAACTAAGAAGAGATTCAAGGTTTATCTGATGTTGAATTTTTTTTCAGTAAAATATAGAGTCTACATGTGTAAGTGAATATGTGCTTAACAAAATCTGATACCGGTATTACATAGCACTTCAGTCAATAGTGCATGATAAAAGAATTAAAGTAGAAAGCATTTATGTGTTTCTACACATTACCTTCAGGGGATATCAACTCTGTTAAAAAATTGAAGATTTTTTAAAATATTTTGTCCCTTATTATTATGCATCCAAGATCTTACCATGCACTTAAAAACTGACTGGAAAATTTAGCATAATTGATGATCAGCTTCTGTGAACACAGCCAGTATGTATCATTGTACATGTCAAACAGTCCCTTTTCAAAAATATTACATATATATTTCAAAAAGGGATGACTCCTTATTGAAAATCAAAGTACAGTTTACACATTTATAATGTGTTCAAATATACAGACAACATAATGTTAGTTATGTAATATTCCAGACAAACTCAATGAAAATAAAAATGCTACAGGCTGTCACAACAGCCTTGTGAAACAGATAATGATGAACTCTAAGTGTCATTGACCAGATGCGGAACATCTGTAACCATCTTTGTAAATACTGAAGCATTCTGCTGGTCTGATTTATTTCTTTGAACAAATTTCGTACCTTGAATTCACGCATGGTTCGAGAATGACATTTACTTACGCATGACTTGCCAGTGTGTCCATATTTGGACTACAACGGTCATCAAAGATGGGAGTTCTATGTGTCTTATAATCATACATCCTGCATTGAAGTAAAACCTTGAGACAAATTGTTTATAGCAAAGTCGTTTCATAATTTACTCAAGCTTCAACTATATATTGGCATGTTCAATGTCTTGAATTAAGACATATAAATGTTTTTGAAAGATCTTATTATTGAAACACGACTATCATTTTGCAGTTCAGTATTTCATTTTCAACAAACTGAGTACATTTTATTTATAAACCTCATAAACACCAACTGTGCGTACCTCTTCTTTTTTTGTCAAGTTTTTGCTGCCTCTTCTCTGCTCTCCTAGCCTTCTCCTCGATCTCCTGAGACTCCCTACATTTGTGGAAGTTCTCAACAACAACACCGACAAACATGTTCAACACAAAGAAGCCGACAAGTAGCAGGAATGAGATGAAGTATATAAGCCGCCATTCATTGTAATTTTGAATTGGCTGTAAAATAGTAAATGTAAGACTTTATTGCATTAGAAATGAGATATACCAGTAATAGATTAGCACATATTCATCATATTTCCACAGGCTTTAAAACAGTGAATTAAGTACTAATTTGATGGTAGTATTAAGTTGAAGCTATACAATATACAGTTTTATGAGCTTTTCATTACATTGATTGCATTCAGTCACTTATTTACGTATTCAATGTATAAATCAAACTGAGAAAGCACATTTAAAATAGGCAAAAGGTAGAGGACACTATCGCTGTTGATACTTGAACAAGGAATACATAAAGAGTTCGCTTACTTGTTGATCAACGCCGACAGCATCTAAACCTGTGTACATGATGCTAACCCAACCATCTTTTGATGCTAATACAAATAACGCCATTAGCGCCTGAAAAAAGTGAGAATCGTCATTATGACTAAAATAATGTTCAATCGTTTTTCTATTTTGTTTTCTATGAAGACACATATATCACTTAGCGTATTGAGAAAGAAACTACCGTCAGCTTGAGTAACTAATGGGCGTTGACAAGTTTAGTTTTGCGCTTTGAACTAATTATGAATACATGTATAAAACACGCAGATAATACTACTTTGCTAACAAAACGATCTGTTGTAAAATTCCTACTTCTGACGAAGTGCTGTAAGGCCTGTAACATTTTGAACTCAGCTTGACCAAGTAATCTACTATGTGACATATATTTTGAGCTCGGGCTACAAATTGTTGAACAAACACAAACGAAGTTTAATGACAAATTATGCATATAATCTCATTATAACACATGAAAAACGTGTTGTGATAATTATTACATTTTTGATATATGTAAACCAAACCAAAATTAATTTTGTCAGGCTTGACATTGAGGTTTGGATGACAACAGGAACATAATATAAAGGAAAATATACCTGTCCCAGATTATCAAAATTGTACTTTTGATTTATCCATACATTTCTCTTCTGTTCAAGACAATGGGTCTTGTTTTTAATCATTGTAACATTAGGACCTTTGCAGAAGTAGAATGCTCCTTTAAATAACTGAAAGTGTTACAAGCAAAGCTAATTGGCACAAGTGACTCATAAAAATCATAAAATTCATTCTGTTGTTATCAAGACAAAAAAACATTAAAAGTGGATTTCAGTGCATGTACTGAACATTGTATTTTGTTATAATATTATTATTTTTTCAAAGTTTAAAAGAACTCACAGAGCTCCGGACTCTACCTTCAAAAGACCAAATAAATGTACCTGTTTTAAAACAAATTAAAGCAAATAGCAAATTGACCATCACGCTTTGATTTGTTTATATATTTGTTTAATACGTTAGAACTTCTTTAACTGAAGGCAGATTAACATTCTTTACATAAAATGCACTCATAATTACTTTTCTTTTATGCAAAACCTTTCCGTGTAATTTCCTTTTATAACACGTCAAAAATGACAAGTAGCCAGACAAATGTGAACAGTAGAGGAAAAGGCTATACTAGCTAGAATGAAAACACTATAAATTACCTGCACACCAAGTATCCCAAATATTATGAAAAATGTACAGCAGATGAGAACAATGTTACCGATGGGTCTTAATGACGACAGTAGAGTCTGTACAACCAACTTTAAACCTGGAGCTCTACTTATAACCCTGCAATAAAGACAATGTCTTATTCATAAATTTGTAAAACATGTATTATTTCTTCACTGTTAATATTTTATCACTGTACCTACAACATTGTAAAACATTCAATCAGTTTTGCGAAGAGTGTACAAGAATTTCGACATAAGATACCAAACGTTCCTTACGCTTGATGACGCAAATAATATTTCAAAGTTGTATTTTTGTCGCATGCAAAGGTTTAGTATACACGACATATAACGCAACTTTTAGTATATCTTTTGCATTTTACTTCACTGTTTTTTTCATCCAGTAAATACTAATCTAGTCAACATTAAAAGTACGTACCTGAGTGGCCTGAGAGTTCTCAGAAGTCTAAATACCCGAAGTATTCCAAATATTCTTGGACTGCTTGCAGCGGTCATAGAGATCATGGTATCTATAAGCGATATGGCTACAAGAATTCCATCCATAATGTTCCAGCCACTTTTCAGATAAGCGTGCTTACCGATCATGAGGCCTTTCGCTAAAACCTTAAAATAGATTTGATTTAAATGTTCAAACGACGTCGTGTACAATAATTCAATCATCTTTAAATGAATGTTTTGACAATCAAATGAATTAAATTTCTCATTGCTAAAACCTCTTATACTGCCGTTTACACTTTGACATATTGTATCGCATGAAAGTTTTATTGATATATTTGGTGATGTTTTCGTACTCGGAATAAATTTCTGACATAGCACGTGGAAATAAAAACATCTTTAAAGTTCGAGCCATTATGTTTACAGACTCTAATTATACGATCCCAACATGGTTAACATTCAATTTCCTTAATATTGGCCAAACTAATTTTGAATAAGAACCTATCTTGTCATACTATAAAATTCTTTCAATAAACTCTTAAAAGCAATTAACTTCTACAATAAAGAATATACTAAAATAATTATATACACACTATTTTCCGTCTTACCTTAATCAACATTTCAAGAGCAAAAATAACTGTGAAGACGTGATTTGAAATGGTTAAGAATTCTCGCTCCTGAAAATATAAATGACAGTAAACAATAAAGTCAAGATATATAAATTTTATTTGCCTTTCTAATTTTACTTTATATATCTTAAACATTTAATCTTTTCAATGGAGAATGAGAATTGTTATATTTGTTGCATTTATTGATATTTCTGCAGCATTAACGACGAGTTTCCGCTTTCTCCAACAGTCATTACGGAGGCTTTCTGATATTAAAATAAAAAGTATCACAAGGTGAGCTATTGTTGTTATTAGTAAAATAATTGAGTTTAGGCATAATAGCCTTTCTTCTCATGTGTTTTATTGTTGGCATTAACGTTCGCACCCAATCTGCTAATAAGTTGCCGACTGTACACATTTATTCCAGATTCCAGTTATGATGTATGAATAGTAAGTTTGAATGCCCAGCCTATGTGTGCTTATGGATTTATATGCCCAACCTTTATTTTTGCTACAAATTTGTAAGGAATTCCTAATAAATGGCATTTACACACATCACAAATAGACACTCGCATGTTAATATGGGAATAATGGAACAAAAAGCTTAATATGTTATTGAATCTTCCATTGAATAAGCACTAGAAACGGCATTTAAATTAAATACTAACTGACGAAACACGAACTCATCACCGCATTGTCAATTAAATGTCATACTTGTACAGTACAAAATCAAGACAGTCCGACAGAATTGTATCCATTTGGATTATGAAGACAATAAGACCATTATTATAGATACAATTACATAAAATTATTATTTATGTATTTATTAAATATGCACATTTTCTTACTTAACATATTAATATATGTCTAACAAAATACAAACCCCACTGTTAGGTGGAATGTCTGGTCTCTCCATAGCAAGTGTTATGCAGTTGAGGGCAATGAAGAACAGAACAGTGTTGTCAAACCACTTCTGAGCAATCACATGAAATGCCAACCGTCTGAGAGGATTGTCTGGACTGAACAAATACATTGAATACTCAAGTCTGGCAAGGAAACATCCGTGAGGCTCAGGACACCAAGCATAGTTGCAGTTCTACAAATAAAATAAATAAATTTTTTGAACAGCTACTTACAGCTTGATAACAGTTAACTGTTTATATCTGCTCTGTTTGTAATATTGATAAATGTAAATTAGGTATTTTTTGCTTTAATAAATGACCGCAGTTTGACCGCAAATGACTTTTTGTAGAGTGGGTTTGTTAGCTGACTTGTGACCTATATCAAATATGATATGTGCGCGAAACACTGTAGAGAGAAATATAAAAATTCAGACAATCTTTGCAATTTGACTTGAAATAAAACTCCCTACTGTTTCATCAATAGCATCAGGATCCTCTTCCTCAAAGTTATCTCCTTTGTCATCTTCATTTTTGTCATTTCCTGCTTCAGAAAGATTATTAGGACGGTAATCATCATTGCCATGACCGCTACATGTAGATGATAAAGAGTGTTTCTTGCGTCGTGTTGGGAACGTGTTCTGACGGCTAAGATGGATAGAATTACAAATACTCCTGGCACTGCTCGAAGAATTGTTCCTGCTTCGTAATGAGTTCTTTGGAGACGACATGCGACGATTAAATATGAGATTCTGGTGAGAGCTGAAAACTCGATGATTATTTAACGGGATGCCGCCGTTGCATTCGGAGCTGAAAAAAGTCGTAGTTTAAGGAAGTTTTCAGATCAACACAATACGATGGTCGACGCTGCATTATCAAACATGCATCTTTGAAAGCAAGTTGTCCTATTACTAAAATGAAAATCCTGAAACATTTTTGGATATTCCGCTGAAATTTTCTCAATACTTTACGCGCCCGAATTACCACAATACCGCTTCAGTGTGCATGCTAGTAAGATAAAACAATATTATATTAATGAACAAGATCCGCCTGACAGTAATAAGTTTTTCGCAGACTTAGATTTATATATCCAATCGTTTGACCTCACTCAAAAGTTTGCGGTAAGCGGAAATACGTTCATCCTCTGATATACCGATATAAATAACAGATCACCTAGAAACAAGAGCGCCAAATTTGTCTTGTTGCTCAACTTAACTCACTCTTCAGACAAATCTTATATAAAAGCAAACTTGTTGGCCTTTTACTTATTTAGCTATAAATGAAAGGTCAAAGGTTGTCTCCTTTCCATTTCTATGTGAATTGTAGAAACTCGGCATTCTGTACTAATTCTCGTTTAAGGGGCTACTTAGTCGTATCATATGACCTTTAAATATGCTTTATGAGTCTCGTTGTTGTACAATTTTGATGAAGTTTTTTTATTTGGTTTTATACAGAAGTATGTCAATTGAGATAAATATTCTTTAAAAATATAATGAAGAGTGTACCTAACATTTTTACCTTAACAGTGTTCAAGCGCTTTTTCTGTTATTTAGTCCGAAGACATCGGTTTAGATTTTAAATTTAATATGTTACTGTAGGTCTGTGAATATCCTATTGGATAAAGCGTTAGGTTTTTACCTTTTCAACGCACTTCCGTTTGCCTTAAGTATGGGTTGTGAAGTTGGTTTAAACACTTCATCATCCTCATCTTCATCGTAATCACAGAAATCCTCGTCATCATCACAGTTTTCATTGTTTGATTCTGTCTTCATAAGCTTTGCTCTATCGCCTTCCTTTGGTCTCTGCTAATTAGAATCAGTAAGATAAAAGGCACATAAAACCCCACAGAGAACTAAATTATCCTGTCGTTAATACTGTCTATATCAGTACAAGCAAATGTCAAACAGTTTCCGGTAGTTGGTCAAAGATAGTACTGTTTTAAAGCTGTTAGATTCTTACATTAGAATAACAGCCAGAAAGACTCGATCGGGTGTAAAGGATTTGGTTTTCCTGCAAATTATTTGTTCTGTCATATTTGATTTTGTTACTATTGCAGAGCATCAAGAATTACTTTAGTAAAATTGATTAACTGTCTTCAACAAGTGACGGCACTCTAATGATGAAAGCAGAACTTGGATTTGGTTCCTCATATCTGGCACTTATTTCTGTTTATTACGTCTGCATTTTTTTATATTTAGAATGTTAACCTTTAGTTTCCAGCTGTTTCTTCGACTGCCATAACTGAATGACCTCCAAAGTCTAGGTGAAGGTCGTGGTGATGGACGAGGAGAAACACGTGCTGACATTCTGGATGATGTGCGGAAGCTAACAGAGGGTGTACGACAGCTGGAGGCACGAGACAGGTTACAACTCAAACGATTTGATGACAGCGAGAGTGATGAATTGAGAGACAGTCGTTGCGCGACATTGTTGAGCTGAAAGATATTCACATAAAACAAATAACATGAAAAATCATTTAGATATACTGCAGTACTGCTAATATTGTTTATTAATTTTCAATTAAATGAAACGGCAACGAAACTGTTTGCTTTTTTAATGATTTGAAGTAAATCATTTAATCAAAAGAATTTCAGATTTTTATAATTTAAGCTAACAAGCAAAAAATTTTGTTTATTCTTATATCGTTATTTAGGGTTTAAAGTACAATGAAAACAGGAATACACCATGTGATTTCAGGGATATGATATTTGATACCTCTGACGCGACAGATGAGTTGCATTGTAAGAACATGTATCTATCTACGCATATCTACAGTGGTTGCCAACGCAACAGATTTTACTGACTATATTCAGGAAATGATATATGTCAGCAGCAGAAACATTAATGTTCAATTATAGGAAAACGTTAAATAGAATATAATTTGAGCTACGTGGGTTGTGAACAAACAAAATTGTTATTTAACATTATGATCACAGTACCTGAAAACAAATCAGACATAACTATTTTCCAAAGGCAAATTTATAGTCTGAATAGTTATTTCCGTGCAAACAAAATTTAATCTCTTTCTCCGACTAAAGTCATGAAAAGAAGTTTTAATATAAGACCGACATTGTGCGCTACTTGAGCAATAAACAGTCATATCTAATAAACCAAAATCTACAACTCTCTAAAAAAACCTTGCGTTTACAAGTGAAAACCTGCAAAGCTTTTATTAATGAATATGTTTTCCAGTATACATGTATATTGCCAATGTTTTAAGTATATGTTTCCCCGAAACGCGATAATCCCTTCGAAGTGATAATACCCTTCAATATGATAATCGCAATTTAATGTTATACATTCACCAATGGTTTAGTATCATTAAAAAACAAGCATTGAGAATGTAATAGCTAAATAACATAAATGTATATAACAGTTTTAATCTTATTGAACATAGTTGAAATATGACAAAATCTGTTTTGACCCGCCGGGCCATACAATGATTTTCCATCAATTCGATTTGATAAATTTGTGTTTGCATGTGCATGTTGCTTGTAATAAAATAAATGTTTGAGCATAAATTATTTTCTTTTAAATTTTCATGTTGTAAGAACTTTATTTGACCGTACTTTTTTGTCATTTTGGGCAGTATTAAAGCTTTTGTTGTGAGATAAATGCTTGAGTTTTGTCACATATGAATATAAGAGGTGAAGTCTTTCAGGCAATAATAAGTGACCTCATACAATATGCGCTACACATTGCACAATAGGTATAAGATATGAAGAACACATACTGTAGGAATTTCGACGGCGAGTGAGTTGGTATCTGTTTGCTTTTTGCTGTTTGTGTCTCTATCAATATGCTCATTAGGAGAACCCTGTGGTGTTGCCATTGGAGTGGCCTCTGTGTGAGTAATTACTGGTGGGGGTAACGTAAAAACTTTATTGTTTTCCTCTTTTGACATCTTGTTTAACCCGAGCATCTTCTCTGCAAGAAAGTAATTGACACAATGAAAATTCAGATGGCAGCTGTAATTGGTTGATCATCATGTTTCAGAACACAACTAATAGGTCTAAGGGTCATATTCAGTTCATATTTATGATCATCAGTGTATTGCAAAAACCAAATTAAAATAACTTACATATTCCTAAACAAATTTAGAAGCGTAATATAAGAACGCTAATTAAATGTGTAATATAAGAAAAACAACATTTCTTCACATAATCATAATTCCATTACATAATTAGCTTACACAGATACCAATATTTATTTTAGGAGAGACGGATAAGTTATTGAAAGTTCGCCTAACAAGTCAATTTTGTTGGAAGTGGGTAATAATTAGTAAATACATATGTTTGAACCGAAAAAGTCAGCATAGTTCGTGGTGAACAGAATGTCATACCTTTTTCTTTGTTGTTAATTTTTACGTCTAGCACCTCGGCTACTTTCTGTTTAACAGAATCTCTATGCTCATTATTGTTGGTCTCCATAATGACCTCCAGCTTTCTCGATTTAATAGAGTCTCGACGTTTTTTCTTTTCATCTTCCTGCAGGCAGAAAAAAACATGTAATGCATTTGTCTTAGAATCCGTGATAACAGCTGTTGGATGTCATTTTGGAATCATCGAGAAATTTCTTCTGTGTAATAGTCTAAAGTTGAAGTCTGTATTAGTCGAAAGTAAAATAAATTAAATGCTCGGTATGACTGTCACATACAATGTGTTAACTCTGAAACTATTTAATTTGGTAATGTCTCTATATATAAACATGTCAATAACTTAATGAGGGTATCTGTATCGACGATTTAAACTAAACCGTGTATAATGCTATGGTTGTACCTCTGATGAAAATCCTTCGACAAGAATAGCTACCAGGAGGTTGAATAATACATAGTTTCCAAACGTCATTAGGGCTACAAAGTAAAGAGCAGCCCAAGCCGACGTCTTTTCCATGCCGTTATATAAAACAGTATTCCAATCTTCTTGAGTTAGCACCTATAAAATGATAAGCATACACATAACAAATAGAAGTAACTAAATACAAAAAAAACCAAAGCCAGATATAAAATTTAAAATGAAGTTGTCTAATTGATTTATAATAATTGTTAGAAGATTTGTAATCAATTGTTAACTGCAATGGACAGTTTAAGAAGTTCTATTACTTTAAAACGATGAATGACAAAGGAATGAAAATACTTATTAACGCTCAAACAGCTCTATACAATAGAAAGATATATCATTTAACAACAAATATTTACTTAAACATAAAACTCCTGTAAAATCGAAGACAATATGTAAATATGTTACATGAAAACTCAACATGCAAATTAGCCTATATTGTACTGATATTAAAAAGGTAAAGAATGTAGTTAAACTCACATAACGTTATATATTTTCACCCAAATCTAGCTACTAAAGTTTCATGAGTACTTGAATCCAGCTTTACTAATGAATGTATATGCCTAACTGTGTATTACAAAAAAAGCAACAAAAAAGTTTTAAACAGACACTTACAATGTAGAATAAATTGAGGAATATAATAGTTATAATGGTACGTCACTTCAATCGCTGTAAAGTATACTCATATTACTGAAATCCTATGTTAGGCACCGACGTAGAACACTATATTTAATTGAAATAAATTGTTACTCGATACAAACAAGTAGGCCTACGTATTTATTTGTAATGTTATAAATGATTTCCGAGAATGCTTGAATCACTGCAAAACAACGATTGTAGCCATTATTCGATGATCAGACTTGACAACATTAAAGCAGCATGCAAGAGAGTGTGTGCAAAGCTATATGATTAAATTCATATATGCAAAGATCAAAGCTGATAAAAAAGAAAGAAATGTTTTCTTTATGTTAGAATTCCTGCAATACAACATTCATGCCAAACATAGGAAACGAATCTCTAAATGCAAGGATGCATGCATACAATGGTTCTATTGTCTAGCAGAAAGCCCAGGTAAACACACATTTAATATGACTTAACATTTACGTTCAAACGGTGCTCTTGGTGTTGACAAAACGTACCCTTTAAGTGTTGAAAAGACCAATGAATCTGTATTAACTGATAACGGACACGGGTAAACACTTATATTTCATTTGTCAGAAAAACAATCTCATTAAATTTTAGCAATGTTTTGCAATTAGAAAATAATTCCAATTTTCATATTTTGTCAAACGAAAAATGATGACAAGGTATCCAAGTTGATGTAACGTGAAATAAAGTCAACCTCGAAAAAGCGTGTAAACTGAAGCAAACTTTAGACAGTGGATAAAATTCATGAACCACTGCACCAGTGAATCATGTAAGTTGCTTTTATTTAGAAAATAATGTGGAAAAATCTAAGCACAAACATTCATGTAAGGTAACAAAAAGGAATTGCAGAAATGTTTACTACCAAACTTAATGAATCATATATCGTAAACATAAAATCGAATGCATAAGATTTAATATAAGTTCCCTCGAGAATGTATCCTATTTTATCAGCTCGATAAAACATCTTTTACGCTTTCTGTAGCTTACGTTAAATCCAAGATACGTATTTAGCATTCCAGGTTCAAAGAAATAATTTTCAAACCACTAAAAGATCAAAAATAAGTAGTTAAATAGCAGCTTCCTCCAAAATAAGTGCTAAGTTATTTTAACATGTTACAAGGGTCAGCATCTGTATGCTCTCCAATGAGCACAGCGTAAAACAATATTCTTGATCTTATGATACAGAGAATGTGGTCAAGATAATGATTATAACTGTTTTGAAAGTATTAGTTTGCAAATGTGCTCAAAGTAACATTGAATTGAACTAATGGCTTACATGCTGTTTAAAATGCAACTATTGAGGCAGCAACCGGTGATTCAGCTTGTTGACCGGTATTATATGCACTTGTACGACTGTTTATCATGTTCCAGGAACTCACTTGCCTATTACTTTTCCAAACTAATACATTTAATTTACAGTTTTTATCACATGTATAAATAGTTATGAATGAGCACGACATTACATGAAAATTGCTCCAAATGATTGTTATATTTTAAATGTAGATGGGCTATAATGGAAACTACAAGAAAAAATGGTACGGTACAGTCTTTACAGTGTTTAGAGGGGAATTTATGTCCTTAAGCAGATGCTACATAGTACACGGCTTTAAAACAGTATCAGCCACTTTCTGGTTTCATATCCAGCAGGATTTGGATTTTCTACATTGTGCTTACTGATATAGCAATATGTCACAAGACATGAACTGTCAGTTTCTCTTATATTTAAGATGACATTATCTCACTTAAATAATAATTATTGTTTAGTTTGAATAAATTGTAATAGATATATGAATTTCACTGATTTGGAATAAACATTTTCTGCAGAGCATTCAAGACCAATTAACATTCTAAAATGTGCGAGTAGAGATGCAATCCGATCGAGTTCAGTGGTGACACTAAGAAACAAGTAGTAAAATATAAAGACTTTTGCCAAAAGTACCTGAAACACAGTTACAAGTGACCATAATAGGGAATTAAAGTTAGCCCTGTCACATTCACAAATGTTCGGGTCTAGATACTCGTTACAATTGCATGTTGATCCGTCCGACTTCCAACAAAATTTACCACCAAACAAGTTCATACCTAGAACACTGGAGTACAAGAAAAATACACACCAATTATTTATCACGCTAACAAAACAATACTTGACAACTTCTGTACGTCACATAGTATACACATTATTACCGTTGTGAACAGAACATTGGACAGTTATACACAATATATAATTGTACTGGTGATTTTTTGTGTATTCGCCTTTGATTTTAAGCTGATACCGGCTAGAAAATTAAAATTCTTTTCAACAGACATCGTAGACGAGTTAAGATGACAATGACTGGCACATTTATTCGCGATAGATCAAACACGTCCCGAATTATGTTTGTATCTCTGAATGCAAATGAATTCAAATTGTGTGTAACTTATCTTGTTCGAAATGTATGATGTATATGCATATAACTATATGATATTGAAACAAACGGAAAGCAGAACATAAGCAACTAGAGTTTGTGCTAAATGATTGATAAAGAAGCTCTACAAAATATTGTTAGTATCTATCAAGTGATTAGTGATTCGATGATAATACCCACTTTTTATAAAGTAATATGATTGGACTCTGGCATTTTCTAAGAGTTTATAAATTGCAAACAAATGTTACATCCTTGTATAATCTGATAAAACAGTAGGCATTGGAGTCTTCGATTTCAAAGGCAGCCTTAGTTTCTATATTATAGACACAAACGACAGTCATATCAATTTGATTTTTCTTGCAGCATAGTTGTTAGAGCCCAAGCATACTTAATATATTGGAAGACTACAGACGATTCTTGAAAATGCTCACTGGGAAGGCGTTTAGCATCACTATATACAATGATCAGTATGGGCATGCATGTCTATGGGAACATCAGACGTACGGAATATACATTTTGTATGTGCCCATACCTGGAATACAGTAATAATAGCCCATAAAAGAGAATCAAAGTTCTTTCTATCACAGTAGTAGGCACCATCCCGGCGATATCGACAAAACTTGCATCCAAAAAGGTTCATACCAAGAACGCTGTATAAAAACATACGATTAGAGATACATATCAATTTCTGCTTGTTTCCTCTTTGTACTTTTGGGTAAGCTGCAGTTAAAATAATACTCCTAGGGCTAAAGAGACACACTGTGGTACATTGTACCTGTTCCTAGCTTGTAAATAAAGGTCTGTCGATAGTGATTGCCGTGAAGTCCTTTCGGTATTGGCATTTACGGGGGAATCAAGTTTTTGTTTGGTAGAAATTGGACAACTTACTGAAAGCCTTTTTGAATAAGAATCTTTGGCTGCTACATCTTATTCAAATTATTTCAGAATACGTGGGCATAATCATAGTCATTTCATTTTGTCACCAAAATTAAGGGTTGTTTTTATCTTCTTGGCGTGTGTATAATTCCTTATACAAATGTCACAGACAAATAAATCGTCTACATCTGACAATATGCAAAGAAGTTCGAAAATTTGCATATTTCCATGCGGTCATCCTCAGAATATAATTGTCACCGAGCAGAATGCGTTTTCAATGTGCCGAAGGAACCAAGACTAGCAGAACTGTATTGTTATGAGACTTTGTTCTTTTTGCGGCGCATGAATTGAAAATGTATGGACGTTTGCAATAATTTCTAAAGAAAAAAACTTTCGAGAGAGTATGATGTACATTCATATCAATTTGTCTGTAATGTGCACATTTTTTCACAAAAATACTTAACACATTATGTACGTGCGAATGCAATGATTTCAATAGCGTATGTTGTAACTATGTTTAAAACTTAAAAAATAACCAAACAAAAACTGTAGGTAGATGGACAACCACTGCTAGATGTCTTCCATTTTTGTAGAGATGATAACACATAGTTAGGAGCAAAACAGACTGATATCATCAACCGCAATGGTGGCCTCATATAGCTTACCTGAGAACTATTGCGCTCTGGTTGCCATTTTGTGCAACGGATTACTACGGTTTAAGCAATTTTAAAGAGGACAATATAAAATTCATTCTTGGGAAGTTTGATAAAAAGTTGCCCAGTGGGATGTAGTTAAAATATGTTATCATATCTATAGCTTTTATCTGCATTAGAGTGGAACGGTTTAACAATTTAGAAGAAAAGGACTATCCAAGGAACATGCCTGTAAAGTATGTTTGAATGGGCTCAGTAGTTACAGAGGATATATTTTTGACTTAACACGAAGACGGACAACATCAAGCGACAATTTAAGAAGAAGACTATCGACGGATTATTTCTGTGAAGTTTGACTAAAATAGACCCTCTTGTTCAGGCAGAGATGACGTTTAAAAGTATTTTTATGTTAAGCTCTGGTGGCCATTCTGTTCAACGGATTGGAACGTTTTGAGCATTTTCGTCAAGATAGAAAATAAGGATCCTTCCTGTAAAGTTTAAAATAAATTGTCCAAGTGGTTGAAGAGAAGATGTCGTTTAACGATTTTCTAATTTTAGCTCTTGCCGCCATTATGTGCAGTGGAGCGGAACAACTTTAGCAACTTAGAAGAGGACCATCCAAGGAACATTCCTGTAAACTTTGTTTGAAATTAGTTCAATAGTTACAGAGGAGATTTCGTTAGAATCAAACTATTAATGACGCACGACGACGGCCGACGGACATCAAGCGATCGATTTAACTCAGAATGAGAGCTTCCTGCTCAAAAGAGCTAAAATGTATGACAGTTTGCACTTGCTGCTCATTTTAAAGAATACTAAAACAATATAAATGTCCTGAAGCACGACTCGACCTCCCTGTAAAATGTCACTCGCTGTGTTAATTGTGCAAACATGTCAAGACCTTCGGACGTGTTACTCAGACAGTGAGGCCCGACAGTGAGGCCGGGCTGTCAGAGTAATGGAAAAATAAACAAAGCAAATCAAAAGTCTTCCACTTCTCGGTGGTATACATGTGAGTCCAATTGATATAACTGAATAATTAGAAATGATAGGTTAACTTTAGCTGTAAGTCTCCAACAGTCTCACATTTTAGGTGCGTGTCTTAATTTCGACGATTTCTATTTCATAACCAGGTGCCATTGTTGGGGAAATTAACTGGTATGAACAAAGTCTTTAGTGCCTATAATGCAAACAGGAACTTCAAGTATTTTACACTGATATCAGATAATGACAGAAATGAGACCTACCTAAATATAAACATAAAAAGTAACAATAAGGCAAAGAAGGTGGCGACGTTGTCCATCGTCCGTAACATCACAATGAGCTGCCGCTGTAGTGCTGGCATGAAGCGCACGAGCTTCAGAATTCTAAGCAAGCGGAACGTGCGCAACACTGATAATCCACTTCCTCCATCCGGACTACATAGTTCAACGAGGCTAATCAATTGAAATAGAAATTATCATTTAGTATAGTTGTTTAAAAGCGTTATAGTTAATTTGTAAAATGAAACAGACTAAAAAGTCGCAAAAACCACTTCAAAAAGACAAAAATAACTTAAATTTAGCCTAGCAGAAATATTTGATTCCATTATAATGAAAAATTAATGTGATCACTTTTTATTCTGGCAGATATAATTGCATAAAGAATTCATATTCAAAAGAAAGAGCATAGAGATGGTGCTCGGTGATTCCTAATCAGCTTCTCACATTCCATTTGGTTGGAATGTTGGAAATGGGAAAAGTTTACAGTAGCCAGTCGCAGACATACCCTTTGCATGTAACCATCGTATTTAGATACGAAAAAAATATTGATCGACTCTGAGTTTGTAAAAGGTTGCGAAATTTATCACTGCTAATAATCTTATCTGCATCTAGTGATAATAGATCCCGCAGATTGCTTTGCAGTCACACATGGTAATCAATAGAACGGCTTAAAATCTCTGAACTTGTACTGACTTAGAAGATACAGCAAGTACACTCAATGTGCGGTGAGAATGTACCAGCATGATTAAACTTATATATTTATGTACCTGAGGATTACAATAACTCCATCGAAGACATTGAAACCATTTTTAATGTAACCGAACAAACCATATGAGATCAGCTTAAGAAACATTTCTACAGCAAACAGTGTAGCAAACGCTAAATTGCTGTATTCGAGAACTTTGGTAAGCTGTGCAGGCTGAAATGAAGCAAAACATATTTTAAAAAGTAAAAAGCGTTAACCAGTCTAGTTCAGGCTGAAATTAAACAAAACAGATGTTAAAAAGTAAAAATTGTTAACCAGTCTGGTTCAGGCTGAAATGAAACAAAACATAATTTAATATGTTAAAAAGTAAAAATGTTAACCAGTCTGGTTCAGGCTGAAATGAAACAAAACATAATTTGTTATGTTAAAAAGTAAAAATTGTTAACCAGTCTGGTTCAGGCTGAAATGAAACAAAACATAATTTAATATGTTAAAAAGTAAGAATGTTAACCAGTCTGGTTATGTTTTGATACCTTTTTTGTGACCAATGTCAGAGTTTATTATACGAGCAATTTTATAAGCAACAATTTCAAACTCATTTACACAATATAATTATATAGCAACTCGAGGTTTCTGAGACGGAACAACAATCAGAGACTGACAATAACAATGCCCTCTGGTTTGAAATATCATGCACAAACCAATGATATACAATTTTTAATCGTTTATTTTGGAATAACAATAATTAGCCATTTTGTTTATGTCTGGCGCTCACATTGCAGAATCTGAACAGGATGCCAAAAAAGGAAACTTCTATAATAATTATTTCCATAGTAAGCAACAATACTGTTTCATATTTCATCTTAGATTACACCTGTAGACATAAACGGTAAGCTACAGTCTTTCTTAATAAGGTATTTTGAGAATATGTTCTACATTATTTTACGTAGACCATCTAGGCCATAGTGTGGGCATAACTTGTTTCATAAAAGGTAATACGTGTGCTACAATTGTATGCCTTATTTTTATAGTATTGATGTATCTTTTTATATGACTTGCGCCGTCTCGGACCTGATTATTGCAATGCATCGTGCTAACAAGATGTACGGAGAAATTCATTATAATCTGTACATACCTGATTGTGATACTCTATCCCCATGCTGAATGTGTTGAATAAAATAGCTATAAGAATGCCTCTCTGAAAGATTCGGTGTTCGACCATGAGCTCCACTTTTCGTCTGGCTGCACGGATAAACCATGCTAAAATTTCGTAAAAACTGATCGTTATTTCTATTTTAAAAGTATCATACTCGTACTTCTATAAATGCTTCTAAACATTGTAGTCGATACGCTAATAAATGAGAATAATAGGAAAACAAACACTTTTGTAATTTTATGATCTTGCATTCATGACGTCCTCATACAAATGTAAATACAGAAAGGCGTTTATCTATCTTTGGAATCATAACACTAGCATAGTGATTCTGAATACTACCGAAGAGAGGAAAATATAACTAGAGTCTAGACATGTGTCAACATACACGTACCTGCGTTTTTCTTTTGTGTCTTCTCTTGCTTACAGCCACAATTTTCTGGATCGTGCTTGTATTCCATTTCAAATTCATGATCATGTTCTGTACAGTCACACTCATAACACGGATAACCTCTGACATCATGGTCGCACGGTAAGGCACATTGTATTCGAGGATAAAACTTGTCATTTACCGTCTCGGCTAAATAGGTATCTGGTAAGCCTAAGAAGTGGAATAAATAATTTACAGTTTTATCACGATAAATTTATAATATTGAATTACAAAGTTAACTTTGATTACTTGCTGACTAATCAAATATTACAATATAAAAGTCAGTTGTCTAAAATCGTAAGTATGTTACGGTATCACGGTATATTCTAATTTACGTGTCAAAAAAATCGAAGGTCGTATATTTCAACCAGCATCCCACCAAGTTAAACTGATTGCTTTAGAGTTTTCGGGAAATATTAAAAGACAAGATTCTGAAGCGCGGCTGAGTATGTGACATTTAATTTCGAATGAACATTTATTTTCGGAGTCAAATTTTACACTTGATATTTAGAGTTATAAATAAGTTAGAACTAAAGTTCAAAAGGGGTAATCGCAAAGACGAGCAAACGTGAATAATTAATGAAACGAATTACAATGTTTATGTCTGTAAAAACAATCTCTGAAGCGGTGGTTTTGGTCGATTTTTTAAAAAGGGTATGTGTTCGCTATACCTATAGGCAATTGTAGAATTTACAGTTTACAGTTTAAGATAGTTATGTAAAAAGTTAATTTAAAAGAACTTCCTTAAAAGAACTTGCAAACTACTTTATGCAGGACTATGATTTCGAATTTAAAATAAGATGATTTAAGTTAATTGCAAAACAAATTTAGTAAGGGCTTGAAATTTATAGGAGACACTATGTCATTGTTATACTGATATAACACCTGTAACACTAAAATGAACTATAAACTTACATGTACATTGTATTCTTAATATAGCAGAATGCAAGAACAGTTACGTCATCAAACTACAAAAGAGGTTGTTTTCAAACATGGCTAATTGATGAACTCTTTATTGTACTTTCAACTTACTACTTAAAATAAATGTAATGAGGTGTAATTTTGTTTGAAATCAGCGTATAATTCATTATGTATATTAAAAAGTTAAACATGTTCGCCTATGTTGCTTTGCTGTTGTTGGCAGTCATTTTTTTTTTGTTCAGTCAGCATATACTGATGAAGGTAAGTCCGATTTATATTTGGTTTCAAGTGTAGTACATTGTAAGACATGACTAGACAGATAACAATATGTAAAATTGTCTATACAGTCGTTGCACTACAAGCAGTCGGATATCAAAATAACAAAAGTGGGAAAACAGTTAAAGCTCACCAAAATATACATCTCAAATTTGTATTTGTATTTTAGGAAGTAATTTCATATTCATTAATTATAATATTTAAAGGAAAATTCGCTGAAAGTATCCTAGGGCCATATTTAAATATGTCTTAGCCCAAAGCGGCCATGTGTTTTGACTCATCAGCCTATAGGGACAAATCCTTAAACTGTTTTGTAACCCTGCTAGATGTTTCAGACAAGAAGACTTTTACAGTTTTCCAACGAAATGTCTACGCACATAAGTGACCCAGGAGCGGAACCAATTTTGACAATATGGGCATGATTAAACAACCTTGAAAGAGGGCTTTATTATTATACAACAAAGCTGTGTATTAAATATGAAAATATTCCGCGGAAATAATTTTGCTTTATACAACAATATTTCAAATAGTTTACTCTCGTATGCCATGGTAACCAGAACTCGGCATGTAATGACATTATTGAGCATTTGTTGAACAGTACCTTTCAACGACGTGTGGAAGAAAATGAAGCAAGATGTAAACGACTAGCCACGAGCGACGATAGACTGTGGGTGATCAAAATGACTCATAAGAATGTTCTATTCAAATGAAATAACAAAATACATGTGACGAAATGTGAATACGATTTTTATAACCGATCGCCTGTGGTGAAGAAATTGTTAATTAAAAGGACAGTATTTACAAGGAAGTATTTCCTCATGTGTTATGACATTCCTGTATGGAGGGTATCAGACAATTTTATACTTCAACAATGGTTTCGAAACGAGATCAGAAAGCTAAAATCTAATACATGCATCTAGCACAAGCACATGCATCCGACATTTCATTAAACTGTTATGTTCAGGGAAGGACGTCGTCAATATTAATCAAAAGTTTGTCCAAAGTTCCTTCGATCTTCTATTTGTTTTAAATAATAACTGGTCTTTTCGCTGCTAAAGCTATTGTGAGTTCAGTCCAAGTTACAAACCAGTCCCAGGGGAATACATACTTGATGCGTTTTAGAAACAGATTGGCATATCAAAATCACATACTGGGAAGGATTGGAAGTTACTAGAAACTTATCCACTTTCTCGTGCATCTGATTACCTATTACTAAACTCATTTTTATATATGGACATCCATTTTACACATTATCGGTATGACAATATACGTACACATGAACTCGTTTCTGGCTACATGTACATACAAGATTTCTCCAGCAATCCGTCAATACATATCCATTACATTTTCATGTATACTTGGCAGACATTTTATTCTGTTCAGTGAATTGTCTGCTATGCACCATTTTGGTAAATCTGACATAATGATGTATGCCTCTTTATTAGTCGGTTTAAATCTTAAGTAATTTTATCCAGGATCATCATTAGATAATGTCACACGAAACAGTTTCAGTTTACTTGGGACAGTGTGCAAAATACAGACTATATCAGTCTCAATGCAGTGACTATTTTCACTATTTCATGTATACATTACAGAAAAATGGGGGCTTTACGGTAACACGAACTAAGGAGAAATGTTGGTCAAGGAGATACATTTCGGTTCTATGTATTTAAACTCGGTTTATGCAATTCAATATCAAAGGTATGCATTCAATACTTACAATGGCAACATGTTGCACAAGATGCTTTCACATAAGTATGTGATCGAAAAAGTAAAAAATGTTTTTTCTAAATTAGAAATTACTTTGAATAATACATTATATGCAAATGCACTGTATCAGTTCCGTTGAGAATATTTTAAATGCACATTATATTCACGATTGGGAGCAATGAAGAGATAACTAACAGAAAATGCATTGTGTAAAAAGGTTGGACATGTTTAAAACAAACTAAAGTCCAAAAGATTCTTGTGTTGTTTTTTTTTAATTTCGTTTTGTCCCTTCTTCAGTTGACCTTTTGTAGTTTAGAAATATTAACCTATAGCATTTCTGAAGCTTTTGAGCGCATTCCCTAACTAATTATTCAAGGGTGGGAGGTTGTATCTGTTTTTTAAAACGTCCTCGGACGTTATGATGGAATGAATTGATGACCACACAAAATATTGCGAAAGAAATACGAGATAGAAAATGAAATGGGGCAATTCAAAACTAGCAACAGACTGAACAGAATAGTTCAGCACTGTTTACCTTTACATAACTTCACGATTGGGACACTTATTTTCTCACCAGAAATAGCATAGTTAAACATAAGTAATTATTTTCTCCCGGTTGACATAACTGTCAAAATAACACCTACTTGAAAAACAAAATTCAAATACAAATATATAACAAGCAGAATAAACATGCATGCAATATATGCAAACACTATGACTACGAGATTATTACTTGCCTTTCTCATTCACATGATGAAATTTAAACGAGTCATACTCCTCATTCACTAATGTATTAGAAGCTGCTATTGTTGCATTCTTTCCACTGTGGGTTGACACAACGTCAGGCAAAAACTGTAGCTGTTTCACACTTCCATCTAAACTAAACGACGGATTTCTGCTATTGGCATTCGAAACATGCGCAGATAGCTGATTAGAAGAGGGAGCGAATGATTTGAAGAGTGAAGGTGTTAAAACCTCGGCAGCGGCTATAGCAAGGGTGTTCAATGATTCGGACGATGGTTGAGCACTGACGCCAGGGACCGTGAGGAACGTCGGCCTCCGTGGTGAGGATATCGGATCTACTTCAGATGCCTCAGGGCTGGCTCTGGGAGCTAAATGATTTGAAGGGTAACTATCATGACACAGAGGTATAGTTTCATGATTAAGATATACATAATGATAATGTGCATGTCTCTGGTTTTTACTGCGTGCATGATTACATTGATTGTTATGGTGTTGAGCGATACCTTTCTTTTTCTTTTTTCTATGAGCCAGATCTGGTTTGATTTTCTTATGAGTTTGTCCTGTCTTTTCGTAGTAAAGTTTCAGAAGTTTTCGTTTTCCACGCCTGTATAGGTGCCCAAGGTATTTAAGGATTTCAGTATAACAACTGCTAGGCTCGGAGTTACTTGCTAATGTACTCGTCGACTGATATCGTTTCCTCTCTTGTAACATTCTCTCTGTCTCTCGTTTCTTCGTTTCGGAAAACTGCGTCGCTATGACAACTAAACACAAATTTATCATGAAGAATGAGCCAATCTGAAAAATGAAACGATTGTTTCTGGAAAATCATTGCTTTTAATATCAAAGTCGTGATTCAGTGAAAGCTAACACTAGTTTCATGTAAATACATCACGCAAGCTTGTTTTATAATCCCCACGGATGAAAGATTATGTTATAGACTGCTCACAAAATATTCTGCAGCGCTGATGGGAGATGGTATTTAAGAGATATTGACTACCGAAAATTGTGATTAAAAACCTCGGTCGTCAATTAACCACTCTAAGCGCCCATACGTTTCTGGTGAAAATTTGAAGAAAAAATTATGAATTACAAACGTTGGCTGCAAAATAAATATGTGTCGTCAAATTTAACTGATATAAAACTTATGTTTACATTTGAATTTGAATATTGTGAGACATGCATTATCGCTATAGTACTTAAAAGTAGACATACTTGATAAGGATGTCGAAGAAATATATGGAAAGGAAAGAGGAATATAAAGTGTTGTCGATTTTATTAATTGATTGAATGAATTTCCTTTCGTAATAATAAATGTGTTTTCATGCAAGAAAGTTTTATAATTTTATTACTTCATTAATTCAATCAAACTACATTGAATAGCGAATGCATTTTGTCCCAACACACGTACTCACATTTTGATACTTATGTGGCTAGCCTTTTGTTCTCCCCATTGTTCTTTTTAGCCACTTAACAGAAAATAGCCACATAACAGCATTACGGAATGAATGACATCAAAGTAAATGTACTGTTACCTATTGTCTGTATAGCCACCTAAGTACCAGAATGTGAACACGAATGGATGTGAAAAAGTTTTCAAACGTTTGTGGTGATACATGGACACTGATTTTTGAGGAAAGAATCAGATTCCTTATTGAAAGGAATCATCTTCTAATTACAACGTCGTTGTCATATCTATGAACAATATCATTCCATATTATCTGAGGCCCTGCCGAAGAATTTACCGACATATGTATGGAATTCGTCACAAAATAGAGGTCTGGGACTTCTTTAACTAAGAAGGAGAAATACTGAGGAGTCCAGTAAATTTTGTTCCATAGTAAGTTTTAGATTGCAAAAATGAAAAGGAACAACTATAATACTTTATCGCATTGGTTGTTCCATTAAAAACTTCTCCAAGAGATTTCAAATAAAAATATCGGTCAGTTACTTATTTAAAATCAAAAGTCATTTGAAAAATGGCAAAGTACAGAATATGTGTAAACAAAACGTCACTTACAACAATAAGAGCAACAAAGTAGGACCAATCCCAGAATGAATGAGCATCTTGTACATAATACATAATGTTAACCCAGCTCTCCAGACTTATCA
>JAFMSR010000184.1:0-74809 GCA_022818135.1 Saxidomus purpurata | reverse complement strand
AGAAGAGATATACCTTTTCCAGTCCGTCTTTTTATCTGGGTCTAATGTTCCTGACATATTCAAAAGGGTTCTGTTATATCTTTCTGTTAATCCATTTCCCATAGCATGGCATGGAGGCTGCGTTTTTGGTACGTGGCATTCCCTGTTTGATATTATTTTTGTTTTTATGGTGTAGTTCTTGATTTCCTAATGGCCATGAGTGGACATAACTCTTTGATGATGTCGGATTCAAAATTGGCTCCCTGATCGGAATAAAGTCTGGGTATTTCATAGTGTAAAATGAACTGATTATACAGTGCTTCTGCTGTTGTTTTCGCTGTTTGATTCTTACAAGGTACTGCTAGGGCATATTTTGCAAAGTGATCCGTTATGACAAGGATATTTTCTATTCCTCCCTTTGCAGGTTCAACTGAAAGGAAATCCATAGCCACTAATTCTAGTGGGTATGTGGTGACCACATTAACTAATGGTGCCCATATGTTGGCGATGTTTTTCTGAGAAGACATCTTTTGCATGTACTGACCCAATTTTCAGCTTCGGCTGTAATACATGGCCAATAGAACCTGCATCGCAATAATGATAGGGTCCTATCTCTGCCTGGATGACCAACATCATTATGTAAGCCCTGCAAGACTTGATTTCTATACACCTTAGGAAGCACTAGCTGATTGATCATCTTCTCATCCTCTTTTTTTCTGCCTCTACAAAATACCTCTAATGACGTTTAAATGACTGAAGTTCTTTTTCATGATATAATATTCTTTACGAAACTAAATGGTCTTGGATGGAAGTTTGTTTATCAATGACAGCTCTAATCCATATTCCAAGTATTTTATCCTCTCTTTGATTTCGTCTTATTTATCTTGCTTGAATTTATGCAAAGGACTGACCAGGACATTCTGTTAAATGCACATTGTTTACAGAATTGGTATGTTTGACCTAAATGTATGGGGGAATCTGCATCGCAGAACAAATTGCGTTTATAGTGGAATCCTCAATTTTATTCCGTCTCCTTCATTAGTTAAAATGTTGTCATGCAGGTAGCAAGACATTCCATCTGCATCTAAATTTTTTAGGCCACATCTGTAGATACTGTTGAAGTTGTATTCTCCAAGGGCAGACGCCCATCTTTGACCAGTTGAATCTAACTTTGCACTTGTAAGAATATAGGTAAGTGGGTTGTTGTCTGTAAAAACTGTAAAATAATTGTTCATCAGGTAATAAGAACATATTTCTGTGATAGCCAATTTTAATGCCAAAAATTCCAATTTGAAAGCGGAGTAGTTTCTTTCTGACTGGACAGACTTCTGCTGACATAAGCAATCACTCTTTTGATATTATTTTTGTTTTTTTGGCCATCTTAACTCTGATAAAGCACTGAACCTAAATCTTTTGTTGAAGCGTCAACAAGGAGTTCGAAAGGTTGGTTGGAAAGAAAGTTTGGGTAGGCCAATATTGGTGGGCTAGTGAGAATTATCTTTAAGTTTTCAAAGATTTCTTGTTGTTCATCTCCCCATGTCGTCGGCTTCTGTTGTCTATTAGACTTCTTCTTTGAAGTTGATGGAGGAAGCATATCTGATAGTGGTTTGGTGATTTTGGAAAAGTTTTGTATGAATTTGTGATAGTACCCTGCGAAGGCAAGAAACGATCTGAGTTCATCTGAATTTGAAAGTGCTGGCCAGTTCTTTATCTTGTTTATTTTGTCCGGGTCTGTTTCTACCCCATCAACACTTAAAACCTTAAAACATGTCCCAGAAATTTAACTTTCTTCTGAAGAAAGAAGCATTTTTCTGCAGATAATTTTATATGACATTCCTGTAATCTTGTTAGGACTATGTGTAGTCTTTCCAAGTGTTCTTCAAAGCTGTTTGCATAAATAATCTTTTGAGGTTGTAATCTCCTAAGCATTCCTTCATGAGTCTTTGATACGTAGCAGGAGAATTACTTAAACCAAAAGGCATTCGTATGTATTAAAAAAATCCGATTGGTCCTACTGTGAAGGCTGTGCGCTCTTTATGTTCATCTTCCACTTCAACTTGATGGTACCTTGCTTTCATATCTATGGTACTAAACCAGGTAGATCCATTCAATACATTAAATACCTCTTCAATGCGCGGAAGGGCATAGGCATCTTTAACAGATTTGTTGTTGAGCTCCCTGTAATCAACACACATGCGAAGCTTTCTATTTTTCTTTCTTACTAAAACCACGTTTGATGCCCATGGAGATTTTGATTTCCTTATAATTCCACAAGATAAAAGCTGTTCAATGTGTTGACGTACTTCATCTACCATGCCTGGTGGAATGCGTCTGTGTCTTTATTTGAAGGGCCTTTAATCATGGAGATCTTTGCGGTGTTTGATTTTATCACAGTGACCTAAATCCATGTCATTCTTTGACAAAATATGTACACGTTCAAGTAGTAATTCTCTAATCTGTATAACTTGATCTGGTGTTAAAGATGTTTCTATTGTTAACTCACTGAAGATTTTCTCTGTGTCTGTTTCCATTTCTATTTTCTCATAAACACTCTCATCAACTCTCATGAGCTGCAACTCACAAAGTATTGCTTTTGGTGAAATGTTGACAGTGTCTGTAGTTAAGTTTGATATACTAACCATGACTGGCTCCCTGAAAGTGGAAATATAGTTGATAACCGATGGTGTAACATCAACAAAATCCGGAAGAAAAGATATTTCTGAAGATTGTAGCATAGCACAAGATGATTGATAATCTATTTTCTTGTCCAAGTATCCTATTTTTTCAATGCTTTGATTTGGTCCTAAAGTTATTTTTGAAGTTTCTGTCGATCTGGCGATGGCTAACCTATATTTGTTCTTCTTTAATTCTTTCTCTCTTATGGTGATACACCGGAGTGCTAAATACCATGTTGTGATAAGGGAGGCTTTCTGAAAATATTGTACCCCGTTTATTTCCTTGCATGTATTGGCTATTTCCTTTAAACGTTCGTACCAATGAGTATGGGTGTCTTGAAGTTGTAAGTTGTCTCTGGTACTATCAAAAATATGCAAGGCAGGTCTTTCAGTTCTGGTATGCTATCTATGGTAAGCTCTGTTTCGACATAACCTAAGTAGGGTAGATCATTACCATCAGCACATTATATCTTGAGTTTGGAATCAACTGGTTGTAACTCTAACAAGGAAAGATGTTGTTGGTAAAAAGCCAAACTGATTCTAGGAATACATGAACCTGTATCTAGGAGGGCTGTGGTATCTTTGTTGTTCACTTTTACTGAGCACTCATTAGAATATCCAACTAATAATGGACCATTTATTTTCTCTGTTTGTGGCGTGCCCCCATCCGGTCCATTCACAGAGGCACTCGCAAGTTTTCCTGACAGAAACGAGCGATATGTCCAAGTTTGTTGCAGTTGTGTAGTAATATCTTTTTATAGGTATTTGAAGTAGGATTTGGAAAAGTGTTTGTAGTTGGCTTAGGTATAAGTTCCTGTGGGTCTTCTTTGTCTAAATTGACCTCTGCCATAAGTTTGCTGTCCTCCCCTACTAAGATTTCCCTTAGTGAGTCTTGGACCTCTATAACTATTTCCCCTTGGTTGGAATGCTGGCGGTGGATACCGTTGCTGTGGTCCTTGTTGCTGCAGAAGTTGTTGTTGTTCCTTTTCTTCTTCTATTTTCTTGATTCTATCATTGATTTGTTGAAGAAGATCCTTCCTTTCGTCAAAACCAGACTTCTCTTTTTTCTCATTTATAGCGTTGCATTTTGTATTCATTGTCTTTTCTTTGGGGACCTCGCTTTCCAACTTTCTAACCTCAATCTTGAATTTATCATAGTCTTTGATGGTCTCAAATTCTATATTGGCCATTTGTTTAAGTGGCTGAGCCATGCCTTGGTACAGAGCATTTTTAAGAGCTGTCTTGTTGCTGGTTTTCATGACATTTATTTTAACAGCCTTGGCAAATCATTCTTCTACCCGTGCAGCATACATGTTGAACGTCTCCTTTTCACTTTGCTGACAGGCATAAAAAATTTCAGTATTGACTCTGGGGTGTCAATCTGCCCATATATTGTCTGAAACTTAGTCAATGTCTGTCCAACAGTTGCCTTAGTCCCAAGCCTTCTTAAAATATTAGCTGTCTCTCCCTCAGATGACCGCCGTATAGCTTGTAATATCGAATCTTCAGTGTATGTGTGTTCTTCAACAAGGCACTGAATTTCGTATCTCCATGTTATGTAAGAAATTTCCCCTTTGTTTTCTTATCCAAAGAAAGTAGATATTATTGGAATGGGTCTCTTACCTGTAATAGTGGGTGTCGCTGACTTATGTACTGCTTCATAATGTTTCATATAAGCTTCAAAGTCTTCTTTGCTTTCTATTTTCTCTAGCTTAATTGATAAAAGAGTTTCAGTATCATCCTTAGTGGCTGCCTTAGCCATTGTAAATGCTGTTCACTAAAGTTCAGTAGAACACATGTATCCCAATAGTTAAAACACTATTTCACTATTTTAATTCATACACTGTTATCACAACAAAATCAAAAGATAAAACAATGGTTTAAAACAAAATTCGAATATTCCGCAACGGGTGCACCTATATTTGTATAAGCTGCAATGTGTATCACCAACTTGGAAATGTAGAATATCAACTATGTGTAACTATTCCTTACACTTATGTGCAGAGAATTGAATCCAATTCCAATTAATTTCTCTCAATTGTCTCTTAATTGCTATTAAAATTTATAAACCAACTATACTATCAACTTTCTTGTTATTTTACTTAATGCTAATCCTAACCCAAGTGTACCACAATCTTATATACTATTCTATTAAGTTTAGTTGAATTTATTTGATTTACTTTTCTCTTTTGTACCTAACTGTCAAAGAATTTAGTGTGAGGTAGCAAAGTTAAACTTTTGTTAAGATTTTCTTGTTCTTTAAAAAACTTATGTGTAAAGTAACTACATGTACTTAATGAATCGATTTTTTTTTAATTCAAAGTATTACTTTAGTCTGAGATTTTTTTTCCATTTTGTAAAATTTATTATTATTGAACTATTCTTGTATTACCAGTCCAATTTATAAGTATTATTTATTTATCTAATTATCTATTTAATTGACTTCTTGTAACCAATTGTAATTTTATTTAATTATTTAAACTTTCAACCTTTTAGTTGTTGGTAAACTGTAAGGTTTTTTCGATAGTATTTTTATGGTATTTATCACCTTAATTATTATTTTGAATAAAGGGTAGATATCACCTTAAGTCCTTGACCTCTATTTACAAATAAATTAATCTCACAATGTTTTAGTTAAAGATAATATTCAACAATATTCTAAGTTTTTTTCCTTTTATTTTTATTTAATCTTAATCACCTTAAGTATCTTACTTAAGATTAGCTACCTTAATTAATTTTCTATCTGAATTATTAATCTTAATTATGATTAAAAGTACTTTAATTAGAAGATGAACAATTCAAGTTGAACCACCTTAATTATTTTAAGTAAGTTCAACCACCTTAAATATTTCAACTGATGATGATGATTCAACAACACCAGTACCGTTCCAAGTTGGAATTATTCAGCGGCTCGAGAATAAAATCCGAAAATAACAAAAAGTCACATGAAGTCACACGACATGAAAAGAAATTTCACTCTTTGAACAACCTATAGGCCGAACAACTAGTAAAATTATTAGTATTAATAAAATAATTAATACTAAACAGACTTGCAGTATTTGACTAACTACAAAACGTTTACCTTAATAATTATCAAATGGTGTATTACTATCTGATAAATTGTTAACATGGGGGGGTTTGGTATTTTTTTGTTTTACAAATAACTGATGTACAAAGTTGATGTACTATCAGAATACTGAAAACAAAATATGGTTTTGATGGCAGACTCACAAGAGCTAAAGAATTAAAATTAAGTAATGTATAGAGAAGATAGACAGAAGGTTCATATATGCAGCCATTCACCACTTAATTAGTAATCCTTTACCAAAGTGAAGTGTCTTGTATCTTTACAAAAATATCTATCTCACTTACAATATCATACTATAATGTACTCAAATCACTCAGTTTCCCTTCATTTAGTATTTATACCAAAAGCCAATACACTAATTACATGAAACATAGTCCCAAATTTTTCGCAAATTTCCCAAAATCTAAGTGATTTAAGTAAACAAAATAATTTATCACTCACCACCTGTTGAATTACTGGCTATATCACCACAATTAACAGTTTTTAAGTCTGAATATCTCAACGTGATGATCCTTCTTGCAGTGAAGCTAGGTATCCCGATGGCGACGAAAAGTACGTTCAACTGATTCTGGTCGTAGTTCCAGGATGAACTTTGTAAAACATTGTCAGTATCACCATTTTTACAGTCCATATATTACCGTGCTTCTCCCGTAAATGTTTTTCAACGCCTTGGGAAAATAACCCAAAGTTTGCAAAGTTCAGTAATTTTACACTGATGCAGGAATCAACGTCCTTCTCTCCTGCTTCTCAATGTGTTATCCTCCTGGATAAATTAATGTAGAAAGTGTGCACTACAAACTTATGGATCAAACTACATAGATATTTACTCACCATATTTATGAAATCTGTAAACCATACATATATGTAGCTGTATCACACACACTGACTTTCTGTCACTAATCCATGCTGGTGTTGGTGCTGGTTACTGTTGGCCAAAGACCAAAACGACCTTTCCTTCCCAAGAACTGTGTGAGACTGCGCACAAAACCTTTTTGCGCTCTTGTTAATTCCAATTCACCTAGATCACATCTCGTGAGAAAGAGATTACACAAAACACATCAACCGTAAAAAACAAGTAGAAGAGGCCTCAAGTGGGGATACACAGAAAGAGGTTCCAAATGGGATAATACATTAAAACAGTTAAATATCAACCCTGTAACAATAGCCTTTTTAAACTTGAATCATGTACTGTGAAGCCATGTTAACTTTTAAAATGGTAACATTAAGGCCTATTTAAAGGCGACTGTTAAATACAGATAACAGCAAAGTATTCGAACAGTTGTACAGTTGGTTGCATGTACTGGTTCTTAAAAATTAGCCAAGGGCCGGTAGTTTATTGAAAATAAGTATCTTTTAGGTAAGACTACACTTAATCGGTGGGACTTGAAACCAGTCAATTTATGTAGGGAACTTGCAGATCTTGTAGATGGATGTTGTCTCTAATTGATCCAAAATGAATAAAACACGAGTAACTAAGTCGTGCGCACGAGATACTATGTCGTGCGCACGAGATACTATGTCGTGCGCACGAGATAATTAAGTCGTGCGCACGAGTTACTATGTCGTGCGCACGAGTTACTAAGTCGTGCACACGAGATACTATGTCGTATGCACGAGATAATTAAGTCGTGCGCACGAGTTACTATATCGTGCGCACGAGTTACTAAGTCGTGCACACGAGATAATTAAGTCAATGTAGGGAACTGATTTGACTGACTTAGTAACTCGTACGCACGACATAGTTACTCGTGTGCATGACATTATTATCTCGTGCACACGACATAGTATCTCATGTGCACGACTTAGTAACTTAAATATCTCGTGCGCACGACATAGTATCTCGTGCGCACGACTTAGTATGTCATGCGCACGACTTAGTAAGTCGTGCGCACGAGATAAATAAAAACATACACATGTCACCTCTGTGCCACCGTAACATGGTCTGTATGCAGCATTGGTTTTATTTTAGTAATTTAGTCTTGTTTATGTCACCCTGTGATATGGTCGATGGAATGGCCTCATCGGTTGCCGCTTGCATACCTGCATAGTTCTAGTCATTTAAAGGATATGATATGGACGGTAATATGCTCATAATGTAGAAAGCTCATACATCGGAAATGACTGGCCCTTGAAATAGGAGACACTCGATAATAAATAAAGACTTTACCTTCACCTTTTATTTTGCTTTAAGTGTCTTCACCCAATCTGTGAATATAGTTTACCATCAAAAGTACATGTTCTGTACAAGATCATATTTTCACAAGTTGAATATGCTTGCCATAAATCTTATTAGATTTATGTTCCCCAATATCATGCATTACTTGTCTACCGTTTACTCTATAATCTTCGTAACTCTGTTCAAAAAGAAGGTCAAACTCAAATTTTTCATAAATCTTCATTGAGTAGTTGGAAGATTCTTCACCTTTGATGTATACTGATTCCAACCCTATATATTTGACAAAATTCAGGGCACTTTTTAACATAAATGTCGCGATTCCTCTCGGTCTGTACGACTCTTGGACAGCCAACCCCGAAAAGTGGAAAGCCTCATCGCAACCGTAACACTCAAAGAATTTCGAATGGTCGTCGCAGTAGTTTAAATATTCTAATAAATCTCGAAGTCGCTCATCAGATACGTAATGTGTGCAGACGTCGCTTTTATTGATGACCTCCACTCCCCGTATGGCAATGATTGCTCCGTCGGTTTTACTTATCAGCACTAATGTCATTCCCTGGGTGAAAACATCCCTCTTATAACCCTCAGTATCGTCATCCCATTGTATACCGAAAGCTTGGATCGTGGGCTCGTGTTGAACGAAGTAGTCCTTCAACAGCTGCGTTATGCATGCCGTTGGTCAGCAGTTTCAGTTCCCATTCTTCAGACGGAGGTTCTGGCTTGACTTTTTCAATTGCCTGTACAATTTGGATTTCATATTATAGCAACACAATTCCTTTTATCAAAATACAACTTATTATAACTTAAATATTTCCCATTTTAATATTTACGATCATCGATATTCTAATATCCTTTGCACATCGGCATATTTTTTTACGCACACTCGACAGACATGCATGCGTTTTTGTAAACACTGTACATCACGTTATGGGTACTCTTCGGTTAACTACGCGTTTTGTAAAAGTCGGCAAATAGATTGAGCTGTAAGATATAAGTAAAATTTCCAAATGCCCACCTACAGAGGTTATTCACGAGCAAGAGTCACCCTGTCTGCTAAACAGAACCTGGCCTTGTTTTTTTCTTTTTGCTAACGAGAGGTCAATTTAAGCGTTCTTCATAAGATGTCAATATACCAAGGTTTGTACGTATTTAACTTTAAGTCTGAGAAAAAATATTTGCATGCGCTCAAAACTAGTATCCCAATAGAGGGCCTATACGCGAACATTGGTAAATCATTCAATATTTTCAATGCTGGTAAAAATGTGTCCAAGGTCATTTTCAAGGTCGTCTAAAAAGTCAGCATTTGCCTCGTACATCTATTTTCAAATTCAAGGAGCTATCGGCAAAGGCTTTAAACTCATACAGAAAAAACGTGTTCAATACGGTCGCTGTCACTTCTATGGAAGGCCAAACCTGTCTTTAACCCGCGTATACGGTTTATGTACGTTACAGGTGTTGAAAGGATATAAAAGCTATTCAATTTCAGTAACAAATAGTCCTTTCACGAATTAGGTAGAAGATTGGTTTTGAGGTATTTGGGGAAACTCTTAAGTCATCTTACCCTGATTTCCGTAAAATCGGTGCAAGTTAATAACAGAAGATAGTACAGTAAGATTTGATCAAATATCTAAGGTTAATAGATTATTGCATTAAATACAAGGGCGTCATAAAAAGAACCGGGCTAGTCACATTCATGATAAGCGATCATTATGCGTTATTCAAGTACATGTATCAACTACGTATTTAACTAGAAGATGTTTCTCTGCATGTAACAAATAGTCCTGTCACGAATGGTATTCGTAGTTGTTGTATCGCAGATATATTGTGAAACTGTTCACTCGTCTTCGACCTTGATTTCAATCGCTATAACTGTGCATGTTTATTTCGTGCAAATCACTTTTCAAAAGACGGTATATTGAATTTTGAAATACGCCCTGTGATTTTGATAGTCATCTTGTCACATTTGGCGTGGTATGAATCAAGTTTGAAAGTAGATATTAAATTAAGTAGTATATATGGTGCTAAATGTATTTGATATATGATGAGTCGTTTTGAGGTAAATGGTGATGTCAGATTGGATATATGCCTTGCAAATGTAAAACGTATTCCCCAAAGTAACCATGGTGCTGTAAAGGTTTTGATAAAAGGTGAAGGCCTATTGACGGCCGATTTTGACAAGATAGTAGCTGTTAGTTCTAATGATAGTATGAAGGCAATGTACGACATATTTGATAGGATGGTGCTAAGTAGGTTAATTGATACCAATGGTGATGTCGTTTTGGAAAGAAGCTGCTGGTAGCTTTGAAACAAATGGTGAAATGTAAGCGTTTTGATTTATGATGGTGTCACTTTGGTATATGGTGCTGTCATTTTATATATGGTGCTGTGAGTTTTGAAAAAATGGTGATGTCAGTATTGATAGATGGTGCTGTGGATTTAATAAATGGTGATACGTCGTTCTCTTGATATATGGTGCTGTGGATTTCAAAATAGATGGTACTTCGTCATTTTGGTAAATGGTGCTGTCATTTTGATAGATTGAACTTGTGGTTTGATATAAAGTGAAAAGTCAAATAATAAAAATGGTGCAGTGGTCCAAGCAAATGGTTATCGGTGTACAGTTTGCATAAACGTGGTGCCGGTACATATTATTATATATTGTGCAGAGTCTTGATAGATGGTGATGCCCTTTCTATATAAGGTGATGCTATCTTGATGACAAGAGGTAAAACGGGATATTTTTGTATTCGATGATAAAACGTTGAACTATTTATAGATTTGGCCCTTAATTATTGAACAGGCCGGATATCAGGTTCAAAGAGCGAAGTAAAACTTTTTTTGTACAAAGGCAATTTTGTCGATCAGTTGGTAACTTAGAGCGCAATTAAATCATGCACATACCTCAACATTTTCGTTACATGGCTATATGGGTTTCTTAGTTCAAGAATTGACGGAGATATGCAGAAAATATCATCGACTACGTAGGAAATGAAATTTATTTTCTAGAATCATCCTAATTAGGGTCACACATAAAAATAACAAAATTTATACGGGTTTAGGTTTAGTGGTCAACGACCAAATATGTCAGAATTTTCAAATAGCAATGATATAATGTGATTAATTTATAGTCAAGATTCTGTGATCATATTTCTATTTAGTGAAATATATTCAGCGATTATTTCGAGACGAGATTTAAAATGAATTTTCAAGTATGGTAATGCATTTTGTTTCAGAAAATCACAATCAAAGACAAATTTAGGACGACATGTGTCTGTAGAAGAATATATCTCATGTTTCCTGGTTTTCACCGATTTTTAAGGTGGCACCTACCTAAAACTGTAACGATTGCTTTTGTATGAATACTAACTAAGAAAGTAAACTTTAAACGGCTTAAGCAATTGTTACTTAATATAATTATTTGACTAAGATTTCTAAGTACGTATACGAGCATTCTGTTCCTAGGGAACATGCCGACCTAAACGATTTGTGTTAAAGAATTATCTACTTTTGATTGTGCTAAAAAAACCAGATTTCTTGGTCCCAATGGCTATTCTGGATTTCTTAGTTCAAGAATTGACCTTGGAGATTTGTTTCGCCGAAGGTATTTCAAACACGTAGGAGAAGAGAATAAAGATATTGATTACCGTCATATTTAGGTCAACTTGTAAAATAACAAGTAAAGAGGTAGAAAATTATAGCGAGTTTAAAGAAACAAATTGCATACTCGAGCACAACTTGGACAAACGTTAAATGATATAACCTCCGAAAGCCTGGTCGAAATGCGGAGATCAGTTTTTCTATTTAGAGAAATGGATATTAGTTCTTTTCGAGACGAGATGTTAAAATTGAATTTTCAACATGGTAATGATTTTGTTCTGAAAAAAATGCGATGAAAATAGAAAGACATGTGTCTGTAAGAGGAATATATTTCAATTTGGTGTAAGATCTGGTTATCAGTTTTTAATGGCTTCGTGTGATAATTGCTTAATGTATGAATTCATTAAAGGCACAGTAAGATGTAAAACGGCTATAAAATTAGTGCGTAAGCATTGCAGTAAACTAATCGTATGGATGAGGATCTGGATAGACAATTTTAAACTAGTAAATAAATGCCATTTGAATAATTTCAAAAAATGAATTTGAAAACAAGACAAAACTTGCACAAAAATTTGTGACACTTTTTCATTAAGACCCCAAAGCTAAATGACAGGGTGTTTTAACAATATTTCAAAAACACCTAAAACAGGTTAGACTAATAACTTATGACAGTAATTTGTTTGTATATTATGTCAAAAGACCACCAGACTACATTTTAGTAATAGCATCATTTTTTCACTGGTGGCCATTTTGTTTTGGACAAGTTACCTTAAACTGAAACGTAAACGTAAACGGGAACTTAATCCGTACTTGCAATGAAAACCAGGGACTTTCTCAAATGTAATAAAAGCTATGAATATCAAACTAGTACAATACCACAGGGGTTTGCGACTTACATACATTTGATCAAACAAACACATGTCTGAATCACCTAAAATGCCAAGAACTGGGCCATATAAAAATTAACGACTAATTCGTCTTTATCTTTCTTATAGAGTGCTCTACCAGTATTCTGTTTCTCAGAATTATTCTGTTAATCTTGCTAGCGCTGACTCCTCTGACAGGGGGGGGGGGGGGAGAATTTCAGGGACTGTATGAAAGATAACGCATTAGCTTGAACTGTAGCGCATCATTAAAACAGCCCGGAAATCCAGACTCATTTTACATACAATACCATCTTTGTCTATACAAATTTGGTACGTATGACATGGGAGTTCGTGTTACAAGAATGAAACTTATCATCGGCTCATTCATAGGATAAAATATATATGTATTTATCAAATACAGAAATTAAAAGATTACTGGTTCAGTAAAAGTGTACATAATTCAGCGAACACTACTTCGTATCCCTGTGGTGTCGTGCACAATCAAACTTGTAAAAATCGTGAATTTAGTGCAGATGAAGCGTAAAATATGTATGTACATAGCTAAAACACCTGCAATTATTTTTAAATACTGTATATAGCTTTAAAAATGCGGTGCAAATACCTGTTGTGAATATGTCCTAAGCTGGCCGAAATCGCAACAACCGCCAAAATACAATGTAAGGCATATCGCTGACAGAAACTATAAGGAATATTAGATGCTAAAATCGACTACCACTCTTCTGGCGTACGGTTACCACTATAGCAAGCCATTTTACTATTCATTCCAAAAAGAGATATCTCTACAATTTCAGAAAAATACCATTCGTTTTAATAGAGATATCTCTTTCACGCTAAAAGATATCTTTGTATTACATAAAAATGTCTCCTGAACTTTGAGTGATATCTACAGAGATATCTATTTAACATTATTTGAAAGATATCTTTCTACTTTTAAAAGATATTTTTCAAAAGTACAGAGACATCTTTCTGTTTCAAAGAGATATCTTCTAATTTAAGTGAGATACTTCTGTTTCGTAGAGAGATATCTCTTTAATATTGGGAGATGTCTTTCAAAACATGAGATATCTGTATCAAAAGAAAGATATCTCTTAATTAACAGAGATATATCTTAATTTTAAAGATATCCCCCTATTTAAGGAGATATCTCTATGAAATCAGAGAAATATATCCTTTTTGTTCAAAAAATAAAGGAGATATCTCTCTGAGTTCTATAGATATATCACTTTTACGCTTAAAGATATATTTGCATCACAGAAAGATAAATTGGCTTGCCATATCAGAGACATTAGGCATTATTTTCGCTTTGTCAAATAATGGATTCCACTGCATTCTAGTATCAATTCAATCATGAGTTTCTACTTTCGGTCAGAACAAAATATACTAATGATAAACGTTCTCTGCTGTTTTCTTCTGATAACTCGGTTTATTTTCAGTAATACACGTAAAAGAAATTAAATAATGATATATATTATTCATATTCCTCATATTTCATTTCCACAATCCAGTAACAATCATGTTATGATGCAGCCGTTGTCTCCCTTTGAATTTCATACGGGTTATTTTTTTAAGGTTACATATTGGCGGTGTATTGGAGCGATTTATATATGCGTTGTTTTTCTTTGGCAAAATCAATGTAGCCAAAAATAACGCCCGTAAAACTGAACTGGAAAATGGTAGTTGTGTAGAAATTCCCTAATTTATTTCCGAAGTACGTATTACATTTACGGATTACGTTTAAGTTAGAAAGGTCTATTACGCGCTTACTTTCGCCGTCATTAGTACCTGAAACTGGTATCAAGTTCAGATTATGAACATTTGAAGTTAACCAATTAATTAGAGCGACGCAAACGATTATATAACATCACCCCTTTGTTGATGCCGTGGTATTTATAACAAAAGAATCCATTAAAACCTTTTCCGTGTGTATTTATGTCATAGGTACAGTCCAATTTTGACTGATATTAAAATCAATTGATTAACACCATGTCAGTTGGGTTATTATTGCTTGTCCGGTTATTACGAAATCTAATAACCATGGAATTTAGATTACGCGAAAGTGCGTCTAATTGCAATGACATTCGGGAAAAACCCGACGATTTTAGACCTTTTTTCGATTGATTTTATGACAATGCATGGCAATGTTTGCTGATCCCGTTGTATTAGTCTTGAATCCGTTTAACATCAAACAGCACAACAAAGTCAATACTAGTACTTTATTCTTGAAAACTATATAATATATTTTGTAATATCGTTTACCTGTCACAAATACTTAATCCTGATTGGCCGATAGCGCTCACGTGCCGAGTCTGCAAAAGTATGTGTAGACCTGGAAAATGATGTGTAGACCTGCACGGATTTCAAGACGTCCTTTCTGTAATATTTTCGTGTCATTTTTACTACTTTTTATGAGGTATGGCACTGTTTTCAACAATATGCAAATTAAGAAGAATTTACAGGTTGACTTTGAAGGATAGTTTAGTCAACGTCAGAAGTCATTACTTTCAAAAAAACAAATCTTACTGGGTTTATTATTTGAATGGCTTTCCAATTTTATCAGTTATTAGTTATCTTAGCTACTTTACATACATCAAACTTATTTTCCTGAAAAGCATGAATTAAGCCAGTCAACTCGGATAAATAAATACTCCGTTTTACTAAATATGTAATAGTCTAAATGTTCAAGGCTTTAATGCTTCATATTTCTAAATGACTCTTTCAACAGCTGTTAAAGATCTCAAAGAAGGCCAAAGTGAAACACCAAACTTGAGCGAGATACCGTTACTCAATGGGGTGAACAAGAGGCATATACACGAATTTATAGAAATAGCAACAAGCCTGCACGTACTTACCGTGCGTGATTTACTAACGGCTACACAAGACAGTTTTGAAGTTCTCCGAAACAAACTTCAGAAAGTAGGGCAACTGTCGGACATCAGTTATGTATGCCATTCTTAATCGTAAACGTATTCCATATGGTGTCAAAGGAAAAGTGTGTTCGAAAACATTATGCATCATGGCTTTGATGACATTTTAAAGAACATATTTGTCTGTTGTCTGTGATGCAGTTGTCTGTCATTTGTAACAAATTTTCTGTCTGAGCCTACAACCTTAATGATAAAGACATTCCAACAGCAAATAATCCGATGTGACGTTTCTAAATTTAACTGCAAATTCGCAGAGCATACCTGTTAACAAAATCATTTGCCAGAAGAATAAAATTTCCTTTTGTTGGTTTTTATGCCCCATTTTCTCACTGTCGTCCTTCAATGATAGGGTGGTCTTTATTCTTATATGATCTTTAGACACATTTGAGTAAATCATTTGTTAACTTAGTTGCAAGTTAAACTTAATGTTAGTTTTTACACTGCATTTTCTCGTTTTTCGTATGTTTAAACTTAACGTTTCTTCCAGCTTCTGGAAGTGATACACAAGTGCTGGTTACTAGACATGCCACTATCATCCGGTGATCTAGTTGAACAACTTACTGATCCTGTTACTGAAACAGAGCTGTGATGTACCTGTACTGGGAGACATTTTCACATTAAACAATTTTCAAAATGATTCAAGTAGTGCAAGGATTTTATACTACATAACGTTGTCATTGTCAAAAAACTGTGATAGAATATTCATCACACCCAATGATTTACATCGCCAACATCTGTGGTAGCTGCATAGAATATTTATAAAACCGTACCATAATACATAGCGTCTGTGATAGAAGTATTTCATATTCATCTATAGGTATATAAGTACATGTATACGCTGTATTTTCAAATCAAAAGGCGGTTGGAAATGGTTATATAACATGCATATGTGTTTAAACGTAAAATTCTCTAGTTCAATGACTGGATGCAACTGCTACTTCCTTTACAAGATATACGTCTGTTACAGTTTTTATGTTTTACATTTATCAGCATTCATGTGATAATTATCATAGCATTTCGTTTACCGTTTCATCCTCTCAAACACACGTGACGCGTTTTATGTAAAGGCATTCGCTACGTTCGCGACGTCGTTTCGACAAACGATATTTGGATTGACATCGCTTATTGTTTAAATAAAATACCTATAGTGTTATATCTAGTGTTATGGATAAAATGGTGAAAAAAAGACTGATTGGAATCATATTTTATTTCGATAGGCTGTTCAGAAACTGTTAAGAAAATCTTACTGTAAGAAAAAATGAATGGTCAAATGGTCCCTTTCTATAAACTGCTTCACATGATTTGACATATAGCCTATGTTTGTTTAACGTTAAAAACTAAATTGTCTCAATAGGTTACATAAGCTTGTACAGATACCAGTATACAGCTAATCATACGTGTTTTACAATATCGTAACTTTACTGTTGTGACTTTAAACTGACTGGTAAGGAACTCATGTATTACTTGCAATTCCTCAGTCACTTGTTACATATGTTTCACAGCTAATGTTTAAGAACACATTGTATATTTCATTGGAACATTAAATTGTCACAATCATTACATACATTTTTAGATTTATTAGCATCTATTTGCTAGATGAATATAAATGTTACGTTATAACGTTGAGTTCTCACACATTTTTACAATTGTCAAAAATATGTGTTTTTGGATAGGGGACCTTTGCTGTTGTTGCAAAAAGTACATTAATCAGGCATTGTGATAGCCTTTTTACATGCATTAAAATAATACAAATTAGAATAGTTGTTTCATTATCAGTGTATACTTATTTGTTAAAGTGAATCATTCTATTCCATAGTTGCTGCATCCATTGACTTTGTGCTAACTGTTTTTCATATGACCTAGATATTCAAGTTTGTAGAACATGAAGTTTTATAAACTGACCATTATACAAGTCACCTTCAAGTTTTAACATGGATGAAAAGACTGTAATTAGAGTCTATAAAATATATCCCACTAGGCTTGGTATTGAGATCCATAGCTGATATTTAATGAGTTTTCTTGGATACATTGCCTTAAACAGATTTCCCTGTGTACAGTTTATTGGAGGGTTGAATCTTTTAAAGCTTTTAAAACGTATGTCAAATATTATATCAGTCGTAATGGATCTACAGTCTTTCACCAAAACATAATGACTGTTGCGGAGACGTTGGCATCAGAGGACGACCAGCTGTTGGTGGAAGGTATAATTAGACACCTTACAAACAATTTCACTACGGAAAGATTTGCAGTAAGTGAGAACCTCATCAATGATTTCTTAAGTTTAATCCACAAAGAATGGCTGGTGACAAATAATGGGAAACGAAAAAATCAAGTGCGCCCATGTACTGGAAATCGGACGAGTAGGACAGTGAAAATGATGTGCACCATTTTTTTTATTAGATTTATACAAAAGGCTCGTGAATCAGATTATACAGTCACTGAACGTTTCTTTATGAACTATGAAAGCAACTATTCTTTTATCATAAGAAGCAATTCAAGCAAAAGATGTTTACATGAAGACGTGACAACGCTGTGTGTCGCAGGTCTACACTTTATGTAGATAAAATTGGCATTCTTTGCATGGCATCTGAAACCACGCATTTTGTAAGTCACCTTCTGTACTCTAAAGATCTAAGCCCAAGCGATTCCTTTCCATTTCCAATGCTGAAGAAATTACTTTTGGGGACGTTTTATAGGTCAACAAGTTCTTTTGGCAGCTCTATATAACTGTGCCTCTAGGAGATATCATTGCGGCATTTAACGGGCTAAACGTTTTGGTGAAGGGACAATCGTTCTCAAAACGTCACCCATGATTGTACCAATCGCGTATTATAAAAAGAGCCTGCAATTTTCAGTACTTCAGCCCATTCTGAAACTTCCAAAAACTGGTGACTCTGTTTTTGTGTATGTGGTGGTATTTAGACAAATTGCTATCAGTACTTTGGAGAACCGATTCATACCAATAAAGCTATTTTTATAACAAATTAACTTACTTAAAGCTTTACCGGTCCCATGATCCAAAATTATAGATCCGAAATTGTCAGCGTACTTTTGGCTTTATTGTAATATAACAGTAAAAGCTGAGGGGAAAGTGAAAGTTTCGTTTCATTTATTTTTGTTGAACTGTAGTTTTTTGGGGGTAAAAGTCAGTTCATGGGACATCCAATGTCCAGAAAAGAAGTGTGGGAGTAAACACCTGTGAGATTTTAAAGTATTAGTTTATTTATGATATATATATAAGTTTATAAATGTAATGACAGAGCTGCACATGGACTGATGTATAATGTTCATGCGTATGTATTATGACTCTGGTTCTACATTTTACAACACCAACAGTTGGACATAACACGATTCGTTATCAACACATTTGTCACTTAAAACCGATTAAAGTGCTTCTGTTACTTCTCGGAAATGCAATAAAGTAATTTCTAAGGAAGTCATAACGTGTTTTATATAGTTTATTTTATTATAAATTCATTAACATGGTTTCTACATAGTACATATTTCAAAAATATGCATGAAAAATGAGCTTATCACAAGCACATAATATATTTAGGATAATTTAACACACAAAACTGAAAGTTGTAATTATACTGTTCAAAAGTGCCACAGTACAACTTGGTCAAGAAACATGCTTAAAACACAAAAGGAATTTCAAAACACATAAGAAATAAAGTTATACTGAACGACTTCTCTGTTTATTATCTGATAACACTATATAACATACCTACTAGAAGCACAATCGATGGAGTTTCGATTTTTAACTAGGATAGTGATGACAACATACTATGTTCAATTAGAAGAAAACTTTTTATATTTTTTTCTGCATATTTTATATTTTTAACCTCGGTAATATTCTAATTAAAGGAGCTGTATCTTTCCTGACATATTCAAAGTTTTCGTGATCACTTCGAACTGTAATAGCACTTTAATTGACAATTGATTCACTTAGACGGTCATCTGATGATACTAAAGGTAAGATAGATCTAATTATAAAAATGTTCTCATCAATAAAAAAAGTTATGCATCAATTTCATAATGATAAAACTGGTTGTTTCCAAATTTGGCCAACGGCTTTACACTTATAATATTCCCAGTTTCCACTAAATACATACAGAAAGTAATGGTTTCTAATAAAACGCTTGGTAGAGGTTCTCTTAAAGAACATTTGTGCCATCTTACTGGCCGATCATACAGTTAACATATATGTCCTGAGACTGTTACGTCATAGAGAGGATCATGGAATAGGTCATATTTATGGTACAAAGGGCACTAAACTATATCTCCTTTAACCTTTGAAATGAAACTTATGTCAATGTTCAGATTATTGACATGAAAGGCAAGACATATGTTCTAACGGTGCCAACTAAATGTCAGGGTCACATCTTTGGTCAAATGTTCACCACATCAAGATAATAAGCATTATATGTATCTCATATATCTCCGTTAATCATACACTTATCGAGGTTAAGGTAATGTGAGAAACCATTTCCTGTGACAAGGTATTATAATCACGTTCAGTGATAGCACTAGTTTTGGGAGGGTTCAACTCACTTTCAGCAAAGAGTTGTTTTATCTATCATAAATTCTTTGAAAGTATCACCAGTTGTTTGAAAGAAAAATGTTGTTGAAGTTCTATATGTATTATATTTGGAAAAGAACATAAACTCACTGGGGTCTAGATAATTTTCATTTCAAAAGTATTGATAGAGAATCACTAGGTGATCATTTCTTCCAGGCTCTATCAAAATAATTTTAACAATGTTTTAAAAAGGGTATCAATTATTACGTATACAGATTATTGAGGAAAAACGGACAAATCCTATTCGGAACCGTATCTTTTAAGTACTGACCTTTATTTCACCACTTTTGGCATCGTCGGAACCCACGGTAAATTTACTTCCGCTTCTCTCAAGTCAATGAAGTGCAATGTGTATAAAATAGCCTGGGTTACCGAGGATGGTCGTTTGGAAGATGTAAATTTTGCCGTTTCTGTTTGAGAGAGAAAACAATTTCTATATAGAATATAAAAGACACAGCATAAACCGACGACGATCCCTATTTCTAAGTGATGATATGCATTTTACAAATGTTGGCAGAGTGTCATTATGCGATTTTTTGTTTGCAATGCAATAAATTCTGACCGCATTTTAGAGAAAAAAAGTTTCTATATAGAATACTTAGGATGAAAAAGTTCTGGCCGTAACTTTAGTGGTGCTCTGGCAATCACACTGAAACTTGCTGAGCCATATTTCCTTATAGTAGTTAATACTTGCACCAAGTTTAATTTGAAAAGTCGTAGATATGGCTGCTGTTGAACTGATGGTCAACGCCAAAATCGATAAAGTGAGAGATGGTTGGGATGGGGATGTGAACACATAAACTTGATGAGTGATGTAGCCTATGGGCTTCGCGTCAGAGAAGTATAGTCTTCTTTCAGTTTGATGTTTAAGAGGTTACATTTAACAAAAGTCGGGTGTTTTACAGGAGTAAAACGTGAGTAAACGGAGAGATTCGCGCGCTGTTATAACCATGTTTTCATGCGCATTACAGGGTTATTATAAACAATGTACATGTTCTCAAGTCTTTCACAACACGGACGTTGTCCCGCGCATTCTTGGGCGTCGTACGTTTTGAGATTTATGCTAGAATAGCATTAAGGAACGTTTTTTTTATGTTACATTAACCAACAGAAATCTTCGAAATAATGTCGTTGCCCTCGACCTACGTCTCGAGCACAAAGAAACCTTCGGGGTTATGTAAATGTTATATCACTAAACATTGTGCGATAATTCTATTTCAATACCAGTACAACAATCATACATGCATACTGTTCTCGTCACTGTCACTTTGAAATACCACAATATTATACACACGAATACGTAACATCTCAGCTCTCCTCTTATACTTCTTGAAAACCTTTGTCAACATAAAGAGGAAATGCATTCTACATTCTTCCATTTTCCAAACATACAAATATAAGTTAATAAACGCGTTGATCTGTAAACAATGATAGCTCAAAAGGCGGAAAGCTCTCATTGACGTAAGATCTCGTAAATGCGTTAGATTTGAACTAATTATCATATTAGTAACGAGTGGTATTTTAAGTACAATGTAAGCTGTTATCATTTTTATGATAACCATTATCGCTGTATATTGACGTTGACTGACATTGTCTGGATATTCCATTTGGCCCTTTATTGGTCCTTTCTTCAGTGCATCAATAGCGGCAGCATGACGTCTTGCAGTTTGGTATACAATAGAGTTTGCAACTATCATTATGACGTCATAAAATAGCCATATGATTGTCAAAATGTATTTAGGACTTTTACAAACTTCCCATACATCGCAGTTACGTAATGTCCAGTTACAATTCACACGAAAACTTACAACAACAGTAGAAACTACAATCAGAAAATGGGTCAACCAAATAATTGCTATAACAAGGTGAATCCTTAGTTTTTTCAATGCCAGTGTATATTTCAAGTTTGCTTTAAGCGCAAAAACTCTTTCCAGTATAACTGCAGTCATTAAGGCTGAGGATATCAAACTCATCATTGCAACTGTCAGTATACGGGAATTGTGAATGAGATCAGTGTTCATACCGATTCCATATATCAACAACTGATGCAAAATGAAACATACTTCCCCTACTATGTCAGTAACTATGTAACTTATAGTCAGATGCAAACACTTGTATGGAATTCGTTTACATCTCCGTAAAACAATGACGGCAAAGATCTCACAGAACACAATAATAGCACTCACTCCCGCTACAAAAAAGTGGGTAGTCTGTAAAGGAAGTTTGAACGAAGGTAACGAATTCAAGGAGTTCGACAACGTATCCGTGTTATTGATGACAGTTGTGAGAGAGTCGTTATTTGTAGAAAGGTCATTCTGTGGCATGCTGAAAATATGGGTAGATCTATATCTACTTCACTCGTATTGGTATGCAAGACTGTAGACAAACCTACAAAAGAAACAATAGCATAATCTACCGATACACCAACGATCCGAAACTTGAACATACATGTACAACACAACACTTCACATGACTTTATTTAGTACTCTTCCAAAAGTCAGCGTTGACTTAAGACTCAATATAGCTAACACACAGTTCTTTCTGAGTAAGCTTAAACAGAAATTTCAGTATATTGGAAGATTATGTCCTAATATATATAACGAGGAACGTATGTACAGAACGGATGTGTCAACTATGTTCAACAAATAGTAGTGTTATTGCCGATTGGCCAACGATCTTGTATATTTCCTGCCAAAACTGGTAAACGTTTTTTGGTATGCATTCGACCTTGTGTTATATTGCTCAGAATAAATTGATAAATTCAGGATGCAGCAAACTGGACACATAATTTCAGCATTGGGTAAATGACTGATGGGAACAGGTGAGTTCAAAGAAAGCACGTGCCACTGTCAAAACAGTGAGCTGACGTCTTTGTATGTATGTATTTATTTCAGTACCAAGTACCAAGGATAACACAATAAAGAGCAAGCTCTTATTTCCATTGTGGTCCTTTATTTTTAGAGACAGAAGCAGATACAAGGGAATCCGGGTACCAGACCCTAGCTCTTTTACGAATAGATCCCTTGGTTCTTTTCAACGTGCCCGGCGTATACATTGTAGCACCGATACACGCGAGACTACCCGTGGGTTTCTAACCAGTTTAAGATAAGTTCGTTGACTGCATCTCTTCTGCAGAATAAGGAAACACCTAAGTTACACCTTCAGCTGAACGGGACAAAAGAAAACCCACCTAGCACCTGCTGATCAATCAAAATCTCGAAAATAACAACAATATTGAAGAAGCTACCGGTATTTAGAAACCGACTTTGGTGCAAAGTAGCCTATACAACAATATGTGTTATTGTGCTGCAGAATGCTGGGAATATCTTACACCCAACCGGTCTACAAACGAACAAAATTCTACGTTAGACTCGCTGTATTTCAGAACTGCATGTTGCCGTTGCCAAACCTGTGGTATAATGTCGCTATTCAAAATAGTCACCAGGGTGGCCGCCAAATTGTTGAGAATTATGTGTTTAATATGAAATTTCAAATTCAGCAAGGGGACAACTTAAGTTAAAAAAATAGGATCCTTAATATTCAGCTTTAAACTGTAAAAAGGGAGACACAAATTGGACACAAAAGGCACAAAATAAATATTCAATACGTAACAGAACTGCACAGAAATGGATATTCTAGCTTGTCGCCAAGATGGCAACAAATTGTTGACAATTTTGTAAAATATAATATATAGTATATAAATTCAGTGAAAAATTATTTCAGCGAAGAAAAATATCCTGTATATATGTTTTGTACACAGTATTAAGTTAAGCAAATAAGATTCGTATCTTCAATTTGAGGGTGAAAATCTTTATAATACTGAAAAGGGAGATAATTCAACACTAAAAGATACAGACTTTTGTGAAATTTTACATACTTCTTTTATTTAACCAACTATCATCTTTTAGTTGTTAATATGAAGAAAAGAATTTTATACCCGTTATGACTGAATTGATATTCATTTTAAAATGCAGGAATAGTGTTATGTTTCTAATCAAGATGGTTACTAATATTTACAAAACAATGTTAAAAGTGTGTTTATGCAGTATATAGTTTATATCATTTTATATCATTTCAGCGTAGTGAAAAGATGTTTGTGAGATATATGGTTACTAAAATGTTAAATATTCGATTTAATCACGAAAAAGACATGAAACTTTGTTGATCTTACTTATTTAACAGTTTTTTCTTTGTTATAATTATGAAATAACTAACCCCTTCTGGGGGAGTTGGTCATATGGATTAGCCGGTACCAACGATAAAACTCTAATAACATACATATACTCTCGATAGTTTTAACAATAACTATGTCTTAAACATATTAAGTTGTAATATCATTTGACTTATTGTTGCATGCATAATGTATCATCGTATAATATAGGTCTATGATCACAATAACAAGAAAAGTTTAAATAACGTTAGAGCAACGTGCACAGTTCTTTGTACCTATTAATTCAATATTCACTTTTTTATACACCCTATATAGTAAAAGTGTTAACAATATGTTTTAAGGGCAGACAGAGCTATTGTTATTTTGATCAGATAAGTCGCTCAGACATCAGACATTGATCTGATATAACCAACCCAGTATTTTTTAACAATTTTGCATGAGAGACAACCACCCCACTGAGTCAGGTGAGATTAATACACATGTAAGGGGTCTAAACCGCATGTGTACACCTTTTATTTAAATGGCAGTTTTAGTGTTACATTTGTATACATAACGAAAAACTGTTTAAATTTCTTATTACGTACATAAGACATTATATAAATATCAGTAGCATTAGTCTAAAACTATTATATCGTATACCTCAGAAAGAGAAGTTAAAATGTGCGAAGATATAATAAAATGACGTCTAAAAATCCGTGCAGGTCTACACATCATTTACTTTTGCGGACCCGGCACGTGAGCGCTATAGGCCGATCAGGATTAATCATTTATAACAGGTATACGATATTAAATTGAATATTAAGTTATAATTGGTACAAAACTGTACAAGTAGCTGAGTAATTAATTAGAATGTCTTTATTATTGTGGATAATGTCGCAAAGTAGCAGTGGGTAGTATTTAAACCTGTGTTAACACTGTTACTATATAGTATGTATATGATAGTGAACATTTGATTATTAGTACGAAAACGTATATTGACCCCATATATCACATATAAAAAAAACTATTTTGAGCGGAACCATGACTGAGTTGTCAACAGAGTTCATCCTTTTGTTGAAAATATAGAGGACTTTTGTTTGTTTTGAGTGAATATGGAATAAATCTCACCGAGAAGTGATACAATTGTAATATTTTCACGAGCGCAAAGCGCGATTAAAAATGTCAAAATTGTATCAATTTGAGTTGAGATATATTCCATATCGACTTAAAACAAACAATTTTACTTTTTGTTTTATGCTAACTTGATAATTATATCCTATACCTGTCTTAAATTCTTAATTCTGATTGGCCGATAGCGCTCACGTTCCGAGTCCGCAAAAGTGTGTGTAGACCCGGAAAATGATGTGTAGACCTGCAAGAATTTCAAGACGTCATTTCTGTTATATTTTTGCATATTTTTGACTACTTTTTATGAGGTATACGATATAATAATTTTAGACTAATGTTTCGGTCAATATATAGTTTTGCGGACCTGAGAAAAATGACATAGACCCGACTTCGTCCTCGACCAATATCACTTTTAACAGGTACGCAAATCTATATAGACCTCAATATTAGTCTATAATTGTAAAATGTATATGCACTACTTCAAAAAAGTAGTTCCGGCAAACCTATACCACCCACACTGTGACTGATATGAACTCTATATCATCACTGTACATTTCACTGATATTTAACACAGTATTTTATTAGTTTGCATAAAATGAAACTTTAGAACAGCAGTTCAATCTCAGGACTAATTACGGTGTACCTAGCTGTTTGGTATGACCCCAGTTTGACGTCGATAGCTATTTACCGTATTAATAAGGATGGTGGCAGTACATGTTTATATAAATAATTGGAAGTATTTTTTTCAGGATGATTCTCATATAAAATTATCTTTCATTGGTTATATTTTGTGAAACGAGAAAGGAAAGCATGATTCTAATATGCCTATGGTATATTTCTATAGTCAATTCGAGTTTAATATGATTAAAGCACTCGGAAAAGTAGGCGGAGTTTCGGATATGGAGTAGCTGCTTCTGACTATTCTAATTTACTCCCGCGTAGAAAATCAAATATAGAAATAGAAATAATATCTTAATATTACTTTTGATTGCGTCAAGTAAGCCTTAAAATACCTTCACATTTTTCATTTAAAATGGCCAAGAAAATTCAGGATTAACCGTCATACCGTGTTTTGATACCGGGAGACAAAACAATGAATGAAAACGTTTACGTCATCACACTGACGTCATAACTCCACGTTAAAACGTTGTACAGTTCAGATAAGCGATACGCATTTAAATCGATTGTGTGCTTTGTTTGGTTCTAAATCTAACGTCTTGTGCATAATGTCACAGTCAGTTATTAAATATATATATTTATTAGATGATAAAACTAAAAAAATAATTTGTATAATATAGTTATGTATGATATCTTAAATGGTTGCCTGAATAGAGGGAGTGAATTCCAACAGCCACTATTTGTGCTATTTTACACATTACCGCCGAACTGAAAAAAGGTCCGTAGTAGTTACGATTGTTTTCAGAAAATCGGCTTATAAGAATCGAAATAATCTTCGCCCTCGTGAATTATTCCGGAAGGCACATCACCTCCGGGGAATGCTTCAATTTCGAGAAAGCACTCCAAGCCATAGATTATTTCTTAATTAAGTTTTTTTTTTATTTAAATGTATCATTAATAAATCAGTACTACTAGTTTCAGACAACAAGAATTCTTAAGTTTCTATATATAATATTATGTAAGAAAAGCACTACATCCTTAAGGGTTTCATTTCTATAGAAATCCAGTTTATAAATTTTCCGTTGCTAGAGAATACAGAATTGATTATTTGTGCCAAACAAAACTCAAATTCTGACACGCCTTTTCAAAAAAGATGCATTTTAAAACCTCCACCACCCTATTCGGGCCTCATCTCTAAGGAGTATTTTGTTGTTAGTTGTTGTAAATTACATTAAACCGGGACTATAGGTTTCAGAAACCAAATTCTTAAGTTTTTGTATAGAATATTAAAGAAAAGTGCTACATCCCCTTGAGGGCCTCATTTCCAAAAAAAAAAAACCATCCAAGGGAAGGGTATGGATATTAGAAAGAGCGATCTATAAATGATTTGAGCCAATTACAATTAAATTTTGAAAACCGGTTGCAGAGAAATAGAATTTAAATGATTTCATGTTGAATATAGAGAAAATAAAACAATTAAAGAGCAAAACCTCAGATACTAGGGCGTGGGGGGTCGCTCAACCTCCTTGTGCCTCGGCTTTTTCCCTGAATGACAAGAGTGTGGCTTCCCTTGACTTGTCGTTCTGGGGCTTTGATCGACCATGTCAAAACTTAATTTCCCTCGAAGAACCAAGCTGGCGTTTATTTGACAACCATATGAACAGTTTAAAGCCTAAATTCTAACAAGAAAACATTTTCCTAGAAAATATTTTTACAAAGAAATAAGTTTTACAAAAGCTACTCACTGGGTTTTTAGTCATTTTAAGAAATTTTCTAGGAAATGGATCAAGTACAATTCATCGCTGCTTGACGTCACAGAGCTGCACGCGCCCTTCACTACTTGCTGAAACTTTCTCGCGGCTGGCTCTGAAATTTTCCCCGTTCGTAGCCGTTTTTCGGAATACCACCGCTAGGGATACCGCCAGCATAGGTTCCACCCTAAGCCACATTTGACGAAATTTGCGCATGTGCCGCGGCATTATACTATTGTATATTTGTTTAAGTTTCATGAAATTCTTTTCATTGGGTCCCTAGTTATGATACCGGACGGACGGACGGGCGGACGTTCTTACCAAACGGACTTTGTGAGGTTATCCCTTTGATCTTTCTTTGATCTTTTTCTACACCACAACACAATTTTTAACCCTACAATACCATTTTAACCCCATAATGACGGAATAAACTCAAAGAACCTCACAATGCTAAGTTGTATTCAAACCCTAACCCTATAATGTCTACTGGGCATGTACGGACAGACGGACGGACGGACTGACGGACAACGCCAAAAAATAGAGGAAACCTTGTCAACAGTACACCACATTGTCTTAAGCGATTTTTGGACGAAAATGATAATGTAATATATATTTATTAAAAGAAATGCAAAAAATGTAGCGCTACTAATTTAATAAAAAAAATCTTTATAGTGATATATTAATTATTGTGTTCACTTTATGACTATTATAGTCTAAGTACTGATATACTTATTAAGTATCGTTTAAAAAAAAAGTAGAACTTATATATTTATCTTAAATAACTCAATATACTTGTTCAATCTATCATTATAATTGCAATTTCATGTATTGCCAACCCGCTTGTTTATTCATTGTGATAGTCTATGGCACGTGCATTACTCGGTATAATTTTATTAAAGATCAACTTGTTTCCTTCCACCAAGTCAAGTTCTATAGAAAACAAAACACACAGAACATCACTATAATCTTATTCTAAAGCTCATATTTGACATCTAAGACATTGTGAATTAATGGGACAGGTTCTGTTCTCAAACAAGAAAATGATCTCATTTCTTTTAACATAAGTTTTGACAAAAATTGCTCTGACAATGTGGGTGTTAACAAATGAACACTTTTTTTGCAAGTCACAAACAGTAGTTATCGTAACGCCTTGTACAAGAAGTTTGTATATAATTATGTAAATGCGGCCTAAGATGTTAAAAACATACGTCATTTTGCCTTTCAGCATGATAGACGACAAAGAGTTTCAGTTACATTAAATATTGAATATATTGGTCCTAACAGCTTCATGAGAAGCTCATACCGAAAACAGTATAGTACGGAAAGTTGTAAAACTGTACTCAGTCACGGGAATGTAAAGCGATAAACGGATGCTAGATTCAACAAAAACATTAGAATGTGTCGGAGTCTTAAGCTACTTCCTATAGTAAGTATCGCGATGTTGCGATGATATGTCGTGTTGTATGCGTCCAGTATTGCAGCCTGAATTTTAAGCTCATTCCGGCACACAACAAAAGTGACGATCGACAATGTAAGCGGCATTTATGCGTTGCAGTATGTCCTTTCGCGTGGTCATATGTAACATTGAGCGAGATTGTCGATTATCAGAACAGTTTAATTTAAAGGCTGTGGTAAAAGCGCATAGAAATGGCCTGGTGTCTACGAGAAAACTGTTCTACATAGTGTATGATTATATATATTACATACTTTAGAAAAAGTCAGAAAATACATAAAATAAGGAGATAAGCGGCAATTAAGAATACGAAAATGAATAGTAAATCACAAAGAAATGTCTTCACAACAATTAAAACACCTGTACCACAATACTTTATGTGACGTGATACTCGATATCTTTACGATTCAAGTCATATTCAAGTTAATCTTAGCTAAATTCTGTTATAAAAATTATAAAGTAATAAATACCCTAAATCGTAAGGAACCTTAAATATAAAAAGTCATTTATATATCTAAATATTTCTTATTTCAGTCTGAAGCATGGAGATTGTGGAATGGGGTATGTGTTAAAATCACCTTGCAATCAAATGTCATCATCGATTTTTTTCAAAATCGTTCTCTAATTTATGAATTTGTAATATTGGACTATTTTCCATTGAATTTCCTGTCACTCTTTTACAGTAAACAAAATTATTAGCATTTTCGAATGAGTTTTTATTACGTCGATCCGAAAATGGGAAGGTGGTGCAGTTAAAGCATTCCCAAATTTGCCTCAAACGAGTATATACACATATACCATGGTAAATCTCACTTGGTGTATTTTTGGGGCGGTTATTTTTACGGAAAGTGTCGGAGATGGTCGAATTAGTACGAGTGTATCAACTTTGTAGAAAGAATTAATTAATCGCGTAGTTTGCTAAGATGAGTGCCTTTATAAACAAAGCTTTCAAGGAACGTGAATATCTAGAAATCAAGGACGTTAAGATCAAGGCTATATTTTGAACAATTACATACCAGAGTACCTGTTTTATCATCAGACAATAACTGGTTTCTATCAGGGAAAAAAGACACCATAAATATATTTTAATCATTCCAACAAAGAAACCATGACATCTGAAACAGTGAAAACTAAACGTGTTTTGAAAGAAAAGATAGGTGGGTAAAGAAAGTATTGTCTAGAATAGAGACCTTGTAGCTTTTTAAACAGTTTATCATCAGTTCTTTAGTACTTTGTTCAGAAATGGAATGGAAAAAAAACTTGAAGAAAAGAGATGAAGAGGCAAAAAGAGTGATTGGTGATTAATACCACTTTTTTACTTACAAGTTACATAGAGAATGTCGACAATGGCCAAATCTTTGTTTAATTTATACTCTTTCGTGAATATCTTGAAGATAGTTATGAACCTTTCACTGGGGAGCAAATGGGAGCTAGACTGATATAACATTTTGAAGACATGCTATTTATAACAGAACCACAGAGCAAGAGAGGGCTTATCTTAATCAGCTCAATGTATAGGGAGCCTATAAACAGGTACATAGAATTACAGAGATTAACAATGACCGATACTACTGCGTAATCTAAAATTATGCTGCGCATATAAGACAAATTCCAAAAAGATATTATAATGAGTTGATATAGTAAAATTTCAATTAAATCCATTGAACCTTTCAAAAATTATTGATCAGAAATTAAAATTTACACGGACGGACGCATGGACTGATAGGGGTAACATTTTATGCCCTTGCATCATTCTTCTAATTGCGGAGTCATAATTAGAAAACAATTGTAAGAGCCACGTAAATAATTCTCTCGCCGAGGATGCACTGGCCACACTGATGGACTTCATGACGTTTGACATAGACATCTCAAAACTACTCCCGAGATTAAACCAACACAGACACACCACTTGTAACTGTGCTAAATATATGACGATTGAAACAACATGAGCAAAGCCAGTCTTGGTAAAATTCCAAATATGCTTATGCGTACAAAAGCTTACAAACAAGAACAGTACAGAAAAACTATCTTACTGGCAGACGCCAACAATGTGCTATTAGAAAATAATTTACAAGGTAAACGACTTAATGAAATAAAATTAGTTTAAGATGATAAAGAGGTCGAGTATGTTGTTGACAATCACTGTTACAAAAAATACACTGGCATAAAAAGAGAACGCCTAAAGTACCTGACTGAAAATGACTTTGACAGTGGCATTTGATGGATATTTTAGTGATCTTTGTACAAAATACAATACCAAAGCATCAGGAGAACACGTCAGAAAGTAAAATAAGATCTAATGATGAAGAAATATTTTCAGTACCATATATATTCCCTGATTGAGTATATTTTACATGCAGAAGTAGGGGCATGTGTACTATTCATGCAAAGGCAGATGCTTACTATAATTATGATAGTGGCCAATACACCCTTTGCTAGTCAGTACAAAATGTATTAACATCCACATATAAAAACATGTTTCGGACGTTTAATGTGGCTTTATGCTCTCCAATGATTGCAGTTTGTTACAGGAATAATTGACACGGAACCTGTTATTTTGTCTATATATAACCAGATCCAGATACTCAATTTATAATAGCAATTATACTGTACAATCAGAGTATACTAAATACTGTTGGATGATCATGTTTGACCGGTTTGAAATCAATGGTCTGCAGCTCTCACTTGAAAAGGTTAGCTTTAGCATCGAAAATGATGTGCTAAATGTATAAGGGAGTGTGCATTGAAAGTGGTGTATTGCATTTATAAGGGAGTGTGCGTTGAAAATGGTGTACTACATGCATTGAAAATGGTGTACTACATTTATAAAAGAGTGTGCACAACAGAGGATGACAAACACCTTAAGCACTTTTATTCGTTTTTATTTTGATATTGAAGGTGTCAGAAACCTAATCTTGAGGTTGTCAGAAACTCACCAAAATAACAGAACTGGTTTTATATAAGTATATTGTCTCATTTACAGTATGTGTTAGAACATAGTTTTAATCCTGTGCATGCTAGACTGCAATAAATATAATTAGAAACGAATAATATTTGTGAATATTTGTAGTGGTGAAAGCTATTTAAAAAATTTACATTATATAAGAACATCAATTTGAAATAGAAGAAAATGCAGCAAAAAGTTGTCAAGTAATATTTACCCAAATTTGCTTCAAATCATAATAATAGTATTGTTGAAAATGTTAAAATTTCAAATCACAAATATGAGCATATCTCAGAATATAATTTCAACCACATGCATCAGGTGGAGTTTTTCTTGTGATAAAATGTAGTCCATTTACAAAGTCATTAAAAAGCATTTTATTGTTCAAATTATTTCCCACTCTAAGCGCAAAATGGCAACATTACTTAAGCTCTTCTTGATATTTATTTTATATCTATAACACAATTTAAATAATATTCCAGATCTTCATCATTGAAAGAGTCACGAATTCTTACGAACAACTTTAAACCAAACGGGGATGGGTTGCTTACATTATTAAAATGTAGCACCAATATCATGCGTAACAATATGATATTCTGATTTAAAAAAGAGATTTTTCAAAACCTTGGAAAGAAAGAGCATACTTACTTTAAGTGGAGAAAACTTGAATCCGATAAAATTAAGTTGTCACATCGGAACCGCATTCCAGAATATGATATAGATCTTACTTTCATAATCCTCTGCTTGGAGAGTTTCAGTTGCTATGGCAATTTTCATTCTTGGTATATGGATAGAGCTTTAGTTCTGTATTTTTAGTACCTGTATTTTTTAAATTATCAACTTATGAATATTAATAAGCCCAACACTAGAAGTATTTGTAAACACCACATATCTCTTAGATCTGAACTACAGGCATCAAGTTGAGATCTGGAATAATAAATATAGTACGTTTTAAAAAGTTTCAGATTTCTGTTAGAATTCAACTGAATTTCAGCCGAAAATGGACATATTTTGCTGCCTCTTCTCAAGATATAATGTTCAGTGGGTTTGGTTGTTGGTGGATAAGTGATCTTTAAGGAGAATTCCCTTACTTTTGATTACCATTTATTCATTGAACACGATTGTTGAATGTACATGTCTTTCAATTATAAGCGCCTCTTGTCTCAGGGGCAAACGCCAAAAATTGTGAAAACGTTATTTTATTTAGATACTTCCACATAACTTCGCTTAATACAAATTAATCATTTTCAGATACAATATTATCGTTTTTACAATTGTGTTTTACTTTTAAAGTCGTAGTCACGTGGGAAGTAGGTTATCAAATGCGATGTGATGTAATTTTATATTGTTTTGTCTCTGCTTTTAAGGATTAAGAGTGACGGTCTCTACGAATAAGTCTCAGTTTATGGATTATAAAGCTAGACTGCTGTATGACAATAATGACATATAAGTAGCCTGTGACGGCGTCCCCATCATCTTTTGAATTGTGTGATAAATTTTGTGACGTTAAACACTGAGTACACAGTTTGGCTGATATAAAGATATAGGGACATATCCAAGAATACCAGTATAACACCAAATCAATTTTTCCACTAATGACAAAAACTTTTTCATTATGAAATTCATTAAAATGGTTATTTTTAATATATTTACAGGCATCTCGCAAGTTTGCTTTATTGTTCTGAAACTCCAATCTGTAAGGCTGTCATATTTCCCCGTTATAACAACATATACTGCCTGCAACGAAAATATATGAATTAATAGTCTTGTTGGTAACTTGGAAATGCAATACATACCAAAATATTATGCAGTTTAATATTTTTATTTCACCCGAGTGTTAACAATACAACAGCAAAAGTAAATACTTTCTGAATAAAATACATGGGTAATTGCATTTGATATTCATAAAAGATCAAATAACGACAAAATTGGACACTTACGATTTCAATAAAATATGTATACGTCAGTTGTGACGTCAAAGCATACTACGAAACAATGACATTCGCGTCTAATACCTGCATAGTCTGATGCAAATTGTTGATAACAACCAGCTATCCAAATAAAAATATAACCTATTTCCAAACACTTTTTCGTCTGTGGATGAAAAAATGTACTGTTAATTGTAAAGAGGTACGAGAAAGTCCTATCATTGATGTAGCTGAAATAAACTTGCTCCATCAAACGGATGTTCGAGAGTCTATTGCCTGATCCACGTTGATTTTCGAGGGGGGGGTTAAAAACACATAAAACCAAATAATTAATTGTCTATTTTCTTCTCTTGGATAAACCATTAAAAAGGACAGTAATAATTTATTATGATCCCTGTTTAGCCGATAGAAATTAACATGATCACAGTTTAGCATATAAAAGAACCGTGATCGCTGTTTACCATATAAGAAAAAAGTACCATAATCACTATTTAGCCTTAACAAAGGAACCTGATTGTTGGTTAGCCTAAGAAAGGCCGATGACCTATGATTTTGATATCTGGGTTCTGTTCCAAACTCGACCCTCAATCAAAATGCTGAGTTAGAAGAAATTCTATAAAAGAGAAACTTTTAGCCTTATATACATACAGGAGTCTGTAGCAAACGTACTTATTGTAGTTTATGCTTTTTGTGGATCTCTCTTCAGTTACCACATAATCCGTATACTTTCATGGATTTATGTTCACCTGTATTATCAAACACAACTTTCCCATCCTCCATATATTCATCGTACAGCTGCTCTGTCACAGTATCAAAACCACACTTCTCGTAGATTTTCTTTGAGAAATTGGAAGAACCTTCACCTTTTATATAGTAAGGACGGATTCCTAAGTTTCCGATAAATTTCATTGCAGCTTGCATAAGGAATGTTGCAATGCCACGCTTTCTGTATTTCTTGGTCACACCCAAACCTAAAAAATGAAAGGCCTCTTCTATATCATACTTGTCGAAGTAATTTTCAGTACCTAACGTGGCAAAACGAAATATTTTCCTCAGTTTTACGTCTTGGAAAACTTCAAAGTCCATCTTTTCTTCCTTTTTTATCAATCTGATGGCTCTAAACCCGATAGCGTCTCCATTTTCTTCATTCACTAACATGATCGACAAATTTGCTTTAAATGTGTCTAACCACATGGCCTCAAATTCGTCGCTCCATTGAACACCTAAGGACTTTCCAATTGGTTCATCGTCTATGAAGCACTGCTTTGGAACTTCGATCGCCTTCTGGTAAAGATCTTCCGTAATTAGAGCAAGTTTACCGATAGGAGCATGTATTTCTTCAACCGTTCTCCTAAATGCCTGAAAATATAACTTTATTTTTTTACATTATTTATAATCGATCTCCTAGAATAATACTTTCACTGTAGAATTTGGTGGTTAATTTGAATAAAAATTGTTCATATTAACGAATTGCAGAATTTAATATTATAAACTCCTAGATAATTATGACTGAGTTGCAAAATTAAAAGTAAAGATGTTCAATAAATAGTATAACGGATTAATATTCTGTAAAAATACTAAATACCTGTTCTATTTCAAACTTTGTCAAGTCCTTCAAGTTCGTCTCATTTGAAGCCATTATAGCCTTTTTAAACTTGAATCACATACTATGAAGCCATGTTTATTTTTAAAATGGTAACATTAAGGCCTATTTAAAGGCGACTGTTAAATACAGCTAACAGCAAAGTATTCGGACAGTTGTACAGTTGTATGTAGTTTATTGAAAATAAGTATCTTTTAGGTAAGACTACACTAAATCGGTGGGACTTGGAACCAGTTAATTTGTGTAGGGAACTTGCGGACCTTGTAGATGGGTGTGGTCTCTGATTGGGTCAAAATGATTTGTAGCACTAAAGTTTTCTATAATAAAAATCGAAAATACAATGGTTGAGCATAACCAAAATATTTTATGAATTTTCTGATTAATATTTAGGTGCGCTATGGCTAACTGGATATATTGCATTTTTTTTAACAGAATGTAAATAAAAATCCTACAGACTAGGGGGTGATGTCCTACAGGCGCAATTTTCCGATATAAAGTAACACATTATGTATATAAAAGGGGCTTTTTGTGAGTGACTAAGGTGGTTCTACAGATTCGTTGGGGTGCAAATACTCAACTAATGTTTTGGTTCGAGGACAGAGCTTAAATGTTCAACACTAAGCCTACGGAAAACTAGTTAGTTGAGTCATACCTTACAGCACCCTAAACTGGCCATTGCTACATTATATATATTGACAAATGATTTGATTTCGGTAAATACGTCACATAAAAGCGTACATGAACTGTATTAAAAGATTATAGATCAAACTGATATAAATCATTAAGACTTTTTCTAACTCTTCACCCTAGTTTTTCTATAGGTCAATTTAAAATGTACATCATGCCTAAAGATAACAAGGGTAAGTAAACCAGGTAACCTGACCTATATATGTTAGGTTCACAGTTTAATTAAAACATGAACACACTTTGATTTTACATTTTAACATTTGTGAAATTTGGTAGTTTTTTTTCATTATTTTCAGGCATTAATTCTTTATTTACTACTTGCAAAAAAGTATCTTCTTAATGTCTGTAATCCAGTTCTAAACATTATCGTTGAATTAAAAGTTTTCTTTTCTTGTTCTTTGCTATAACCTCTGTTTCACAAGTATAGTTGTATACACACAAGCAGTTTACCCTCCAAAAATGTCTCTAAAAAGAACTACTTTGAGACCCCCATCCTCCGTAGAACACTGTCAATTTTTTAACATAAATAGCCATTTCGGTAGCAGAGCTCGAACCCATGGCACTCAGTTAATAAGAGGTACAACAGTGTTTAAAGTCAAAGACATTGGCCGCTAGGTCGCGAAAGTAGGTGACTTTTAGGTAATGATGTACTTCTTACCTGCTTATGTTAATGTACTTGAAGCAACTTATCTAACCTAAAGTAGTTAAGAAGTTGCTAGCTTTAGAGGGCATTTGTTTCCAAACTATGATATAGGGAGCGGCTTGTGAATAAGTTTGCACTTGCCACATGGTCTGTATGCAGCATTGGTTTTATTTTAGTAATAAGGTATTGTTTATGTCACGCTGTAATATGGTCGATGCAAGAGCCACATTGGTTGCCGCTTGCATACCTGCATGGTTCTGGTCATTTAAAGGATATGATATGGACGGTAATATGCTCATAATGTAGAAAGGTCATACATCGGAAATGACTGGCCCTTGAAAAAGGAAACACTCAATAATAAATAAAGACTGAGCCTTCACCTTTTATTTTGCTTTGAGTGTCTTCATCCAATATGTCAATATAGTGTACCATCAAAAGTACATGTTCTGTACATGTCAAGATCATATTTTCACAAGTTGAACATGCTTGCCATAAATCTTATTAGATTTGTGTTCCCCAATATTATGCATAACTTGCCTACCGTTTACTCTATAATCTTCGTAACGCTGTTCAAAAAGAAGGTCAAACTCAAATTTTTCATAAATCTTCATTGAGTAGTTGGAAGAAGCTTCACCTTTGATGTATACTGATTCCAACCCTATATATTTGACAAAATTCACGGCACTTGTTAACATAAATGTCGCAATTCCTCTCCGTCTGTACGACTCGTGGACAGCCAACCCCGAAAAGTGGAAAGCCTCATCGCAACCGTAACGCTCAAAGAATTGTGAATGATCGTCGCAGTAGTTTAAATATTCTAATAAATCTCGAAGTCGCTCATCAGATACGTAATGTGTGCAGACGTCGCTTTTATTGATGACCTCCAGTCCCCGTATGGCAATAATTGCTCCGTCGGTTTTACTTATCAGCACTAACGTCATGCCCTGGGTGAAAACATCCCTCCAATAACCTTCAGTATCGTCATCCCATTGTATACCGAAAGCTTGGATCATGGGCTCGTGTTGAACGAAGTAGTCCTTCATAAACGCAACAGCTGCGTTATGCATGTCGTTGGTCAGCAGTTTCAGTTCCCATTCTTCAGATGGAGTTTCTGGCTTGACTTTTTCAAGTGCCTGTAAAATTTTCGATTTCATGTAATAGCAACACATTTCCCTTTATCAAAATACAACTTATTACAACTCGAATATATTCCCATTTAATTATTTACGATCATCGATATTCTAATATAAAGCTATGCAATGTCAGTGTTTTCAGAATTATCTGGAAATTGATTTTATGTTTTGGGCATAATATTATCTTAAGTCATCTAGATTTCTGTAAAATTCGTCAAATAATAACAGATGATAAACACTAAGTGTTATCATTGTAACTTAAATCTTATTACATTAAATACAAGAGTCATAAAAAAAGAAACCGGCCTGGTCACATTCATGATAGGCGATCATATATGCGTTATTCAACTACATGTATCACCTGTACGTATTAAATTAGAAGATAAGATTATTTATCGGTTAGTTTTTGTTTGTAAATATAGAAAGCATTCTAATTTCTTCTTTGTATTTTCTTTCTAGTCTAAAAAAAGTACAAATTTTCAGTGAAAAGGTACGTTTTTTGTATTTTTTTTTAACTCAAGGCATATATTCCAACTTTAATGTTGGAAAAAATTATGACCTGACCCTTTTGCAGGTATTTAACGTCGTTGTGAACTGTTATGTATATATGAATTGAATGCGTTTTATTTGTTCCTCTGCATGTAAAATTTGATCTCTTATTTGTACAGAGATACGAGGATCCTACAAATAATTATGCCACGAATGGTAATCCGTAGTTGTTGTATCGCAGGTATGTTGTGAATCTGCCCGCTCGTCTTCAACCCTGTTTTCAATCGCTATAACTGTGCATGTTTATTTCGCGCAAATCACTTTTCAAAAGACTGGTGTATTGAAATTTTGAATACGCCCTGTCATTTACAAGTCATCTTGTCACATTTGGCGTGGAATGAATCAAGTTTGAAAGTAGATATTGAATTAATGTAGTATATATGGAGCTAAATGTATTTCCAATATAGCAAGACTTTCAAGGTCAAGCATCTGTCATAGATGATACCCGTCTTGGCAAATCTAAAACTTATATCCCCAAAGTAACCGTCGATACTGTAAAGGTTTTGATAGGAGAAGACGGCCTATATGACGGCTGGCTGCCGACGAAAGATATAGCTCTTAGTACTGGAATGGTAGAAGGCAAATGTATGACATATTTGACATGGCAGTTGCACTTAAAGATCGATTGGGTAACTGGGTACCTAATTTGCTGATTGAAGAGCAAAGAATCAGCTGGTAGCTTCTGAAACAAATGCAAAAATGTGAGCGTTTAGTTATTTTTTACTTTTTTACTGGTGATGAAACCTATGTTCTTATGATTGTGGGAGTCTCAGAGAAATGCTGAAAACAATGGAGACGAAAAGATAAGTGTGCCCATGTATTGTAGAGCAAACGATCAGTACAAAGAAAATGTATACGCCATTCTCTTAAATTTGAGTGATCCGGTTGTCAAAACACATTGACTATCCGGTTATACTGTCATTGGACTATAAGAAATCTGTTTTGAAGAAAGTGAAAAGACAATTAAACATAAGACGCATCCAAGCAAATGATTGTCAGGTGTACACTTATACATGAAAACGCTGTGTGACCGATGTAACGATGTTATTATGTATTACTGGACGTCTAAAAATGTACATGTTGGACTCCCAAGATCTAATCCATTCTTTTTATTTCTAAAGTGTAGAAATATAAGTCCAGAAGTTTGTTCTCCTGGCAGCGATATATACCAGTGGCTCCAGCAGATACCAAAAGAAGACTACCCGGAAGCACAGCCGTCTAGAAGACAAAAAGGTAAAACGGGGATATTTCTGATATTCTGATAAAACGCTGCACTTAAACATTTAACCCTAAATAATTGAATGAGAACTTCGTATCATTCAAAGACCCCCGAAGTTTTAATTTTTGTACAAAGGTAATACATGTATGTATAGACAACTTGAGTAACTTACGAGTAGTAATTCAATCATGCAGCAAAACCTCAAGATTTTCGGTACCGTGGCTATCTGGATTTCTTAGTTCAAGAATTCACGGAGATTTGTTGCAGAACATATCAAACACGTACGAGAAGAGAATAAAGATATTGATAACGTCATATATTGTGTCAACTTAAACCAACAAATAGAGGGGTATAGAGAGTCTTAAAGATCAAATGCATTTCGACCACAACTTCGACAAGCTTAAATGATATAACCTCCGAAAACCTAGTCAAATGCGGAGATTAGTTTTTTTATTTGGAGAAATAGATATTAGTACTTTTCGAGACAAGATGTTAAAATTAAATTTTTAACATGGTTATGATTTGATTTTGTTCTGAAAAATGCGATGAAAAAGAAAATATTTCGGTAGAAAGACATTTGTCTGTAAGAGGACTATACCTCATTTTGGAGTAAGATCTGGTTATCACTTTTTAATGACTTCGTGTGGTAACTCTTAATTTATGAATTAACTAAGTCAAGTCAACTAAAACGGCTATAAAATTATTTCTTGGAATATAATTGTTTCACTAACATTTTAATACGTTTACGAAGTCTTTTTTTCATTTTCATTTTATCCTAGAATTTGTCACCTGAAAAAGAATTTCGTAAGTTAAAGATTATCTTATTTATTAGTTAAATTATCTAACTTTTGTATTTTGTAAAAAACATATATGTTTTATGGTACTAAACTTTGAGAATTAAGTTCCCGGATTTCTTTCTTGGTGGACTTGTAGCTCTTTGAGGTAATTAATCTAGGCGAAGTAGGCCGGATTCTTATTTAGTTACACTTGTTAAATAAGTTCCAGCGACAAGAGTCTAGAAAATCAATCAGCCGATTAAAGATAATTTGAAAAAAGTTTCTATTTGGTTAAAGTCTGTTTAAGGCGGTCGAATATGTTATTTTCAGAGAGGAAAAACAAACACTTGCCTTCTCCAACACTTCTTTTGAAAGCGTGTGTAAAACTGACTCTGCTTTTACTTCCATGTTAACCGTTACAAGTACATTAAAATTCTGAAACCGATTTGTCAAAAACAAACGTAACAATTAAAAGTCCATCTTGTTCGATTGTTGATGGCTGAAAAACTTGCTTGCATATTTTATGTCATTATCGCACCGGGACACAGATAAGATGTACGTGTCTCTTGCAGTAGTGCAGTTAGTTCAGTAAGCTAGCGTAATCGGCAGTGTGGTTACAACACAGTTTTAAACAAGTAAGACTAAGACATGAATAACTTAAGAACAATTTATGAAAGCAAAACAAAAACTGCATAAGAATTTGTTTCCAGACACTTTTTCTTTAGCACATTAAGGGTGGTTTCAAACTATCATCAGTCTCATAATGTTAGACTAATTATCATTTGAACGTTTACTCGATTATGTACACTGACCCAGTGGTAAAATGACTATACATTAGACATACTGATACGCATATTTAATTTCACTTTTTTTCACCAAAAATTGCTAAATGGCATTCCCCATTCCAGAATTATTTTAACTTAAAGACAGGCTCATACACTCATCTATGTTTGATTATGTTAAAGTTTGTGCGTCTGCTAAATATAACATTTGATAGTTCGTGAATTGCCTGATTGGACTATTGGGTACCTGTCTGGATTCAAGTATGATTCCAAGACGATTTGGGTGTTGCCATCAAAGTTTCTTTCCTTCTAAAATTCACAGACAGTAAAAGGTGCAGTTATTCGCATAAGTATACCTTTTACGTATTCATAAACTAATTACGTATTAGTAGTAATGTAACAGAAGTAAAGAAAATGAAGTCATGTGGCTGATAATTGGCATAACAGCTGAAATCCAGTACTTTGATTGTCTTGAGAACAACTACATAAATCTGATACGATCAATCAGAAAGCTTTCTAGACATGTTTAGTTTTCTCCTGATGTAATTATCCAAAGTATATAGAAAAGTTAAAGATTAGGTGCTATTAAAGATTGGAGATGTTGTCGGATTTGGTATGTTTACCCGGTAATGCGTGCTAGACAAGTGCGTGAGTATGAGTAAATATTTTGCTGGGTGGTCCCTTTCAAAACCACTTTTCCAATCAGTTTTCCATTCGGTTATTCCCTGTGATATGACACAGAATTATGTTTCATTCTGTTTTGTGGTTAAATGGCTTATCCTCCAAATTGAAACTACTATATCGTTTTCTGTGATTAAACTGACAGGTTTTCATTCTTCTCAATTAAAAAGTCAATAGATATCAGTTTACAGCTGCTCTTATCATTAGGTGTAAATCCACATTGTCTTTGATTGTCAGGCCCACTGGTCATAACAATGCACATTGTCTTTGATTGTCAGGCCCACTGGTCATAACAGTGCACATTGTCTTTGATTGTCAGGCCCACTGGTCATAACAGTGCACATTGTCTTTGATTGTCAGGCCCACTGGTCATAACAGTGCACATTGTCTTTGATTGTCAGGCCCACTGGTCATAACAGTGCACATTGTCTTTGATTGTCAGGCCCACTGGTCATAACAGTGCACATTGTCTTTGATTGTCAGGCCCACTGGTCATAACAATGCACATTGTCTTTGATTGTCAGGCCCACTGGTCATAACAATGCACATTGTCTTTGATTGTCAGGCCCACTGGTCATAACAATGCACATTGTCTTTGATTGTCAGGCCCACTGGTCATAACAATGCACATTGTATGTACAGTGCAATATTTACTACAACTCCAGATATTAGCGGCGTGTCTTGGAAAGGTTTAATCAACATTCATACGAATGCTGATTGTCAAATATTTTATCCATTATTTAATTGAATTGTTTGGAATCAGTCAGTTAATGACACAGTTATGTTATCAAACCGTCAGTTGTAAAACTTGCAGAAAAAAATCAAGAATAAAGCGATAATACGCATATATACAGTTGAAAACGATTGTATTGCACCGCCACTTTTCATCGGAATTATTTTTCTTATTCTTTGACACAAACAATACATTCTTGTTTTCTTCTGTAAACGTTTTGAACCTATGCTTACATTTGAATTATTCTATACAGTCATACTGACTCGTATTATCACTATCAAAGCGTGCTTGCATATGCTTCAGATAGGTAACTTCTATATCAGCATGTTTATTGGTGTCAGTTAGGAGCATTATATTCATTTGTACGCATATTATTGAACACTTCTGTCCAGGCAAGTAACGCAGTACTAATTAGGTCACAGGTGTATACAATTACGTTCACAACTTGATTTAGTATAGACTTAAGACGAATTTGTTGTACTACGCACTTACTGACGCCGTCATTAGTACCTGAAAATTGGTATCAAGTTCAGATTATGAACTTTTGAAGTTAACCAATTAAGTAACGCAACGAAAACGATGATAAAACGTCACCCCTTTGTTGATACCGTGGTATTAATAACAAAAGAAACCATTAAAACATTTCCCATGTGTATTTATATGTCATAGGTACAGTCCAATTTTGACTCATATTAAAATCATTTGATTAACACCATGTTAATTGGGTTATTATTGCTTGTCCAGTTAGTACGCAATCTAATAACCATGGAAACTAGATTAAGTGAAAGTGCGTCTAATTGCAATGACATTCAGGAAAAACCCGACGATTTTAGACCTTTTTTCGATTGATTTTATGACAATGCATGGCAATGTATGCTGATCCCGTTGTATTTGTCTTGGATCCGTATAACACCAAACAGCACAAAAAACTCAATACTAGTACTGTATTCTTGAAAACTATAATTAAGAAGCAGTATAATATCATATTTTGTAATATACACCTGAAAAAAAAGTTAAGCACCTTTTCACATTTTCTTCGTGACTTCGAAATCAACCTCTGTCAAAGAAATAGTCACGCAATAAGGTAAAGAATGTGTATTTTATTCGAACCATCAAACATTTGGAAAAATATAAACAACAAATTCGAAATATATCTTGACTTTTAATGACGGTATTGTTCAACAATTAAAGGTGCTGTAAAATACAAAATTTAAACAGTCTTAAAAGAAAGGAATTACAGTATTCATTGAAATATCTAAACTGGATAGTTTATTGTAATTAAGTCATATCATGTCTCTAGATCACATTAATAAGTCCAAACTTCAATAACGAGGAAAGTCATCGCGTGCCTGGATGACGGCATCAACCTGAATTAACTGTTCTTCTCGCCCCCCCCCCGCCAGTCAAATGTTGGATTTTGTGAGGAGGCAAGTGACGCAAGGTGTGATGCTTCAAATTCATGAAGTTTCTGTGCACGGGGTTCCATATTTTGTATTTGAGGACTAATTTTATCCCAGCTGTGTTATAGACGATAAAGATATGTCGGTAAATGTAGCGTAGTGACAGCGTTTCATTGAAAATATTCAATAACTGCCCGAAAACTGCGAGGTCGTGCGTTTTTATCTATGTAGACAGGTCTTGAAGCGCGCGGATGGTTGTCGACATAAGGAAAAAGAACTGAATCCAGAACATCTCAAATGTAACGATGTAAGTTTGTCATGTATGGTGATAAAATCCAGCTTGCAGTCGTGTGAAATGCATCCCCACACCATAACTAAACCACCATCTTAAGACAGAGGTGGTTTGATGTTTCTGGGTGTATATGCTGCATTTCCATGCCTCAACACCCTGATTTGTCCGTGACGTGTAGCCAGAACCTACTTTCGTCTGACCAATGGGTTCTCCGCCATGCCCTCAGATTCCATGTCAGACGAGCTAAAAACATGCAAAACGAATTATCTGATGCTCATCAGTTGGTAAAGGTTGTTTCATTGCCCTTTCTGCGTGCTAAGCCAGCTGCCTAGGTGGTTCCAAACGCTTTTGTGTGAAAAATGTCGCTGGCAAGGCATTGCTGCTTAAGGACAAACCTCGCTTCGACTCGAAAAGGATTTCGACGAACTAATCGAAGCAGTGCTCTGTTTCCCGTTGAGATGTAACACGAGGTTGTCATGGTCTTGAACGGTATGTCATCCTTTTCTGACCAATCTACTGATGACGTGTAGTGGTAGCCAAGTTGACACCCATTAGCTTTAAAAGACATCCCAGCTGAATGCATTCCAATAATATCTGATCTTTCTGTATCTGAAATTCTTCTTCGAACCATGTTCAACCCAATGAAAAAAGAACACTGTAAAGCACACATATTTTGTGCGTGAACATAGTGATTTTTCAGAAAACCATAGGAGGCATGGTGCACTTCAGCAACGCATAATAGTCCTGTGATTATGAAATAATGTAGGTTTGATGATCCGCATGAACAGGTTTTTCTCGATTTTTCCATCCCATGATATAATGTAGAATACGTGTTGCTGTTTCCTTCCCGTTTAATGTTTAATTGTATCTTCGCAATCGATATTTTTTCTATTATTTAACATTGCCGCTTATAGCACGCATTCTTTACAGAATACTTAACAGAAAGACTAAGTTTGTTCAACATAGGTTTCTTCCCATTCCAAATGCTCATAGATATCAGTCAAGAGCTGTCGTCTTTCGTTGAATAGTCATCTTTGAAGACTTGCGAGGGTTGTTCATTACACTTGCATATACATATAATACAATAGTTATAATCCAGGACTGGTATTGGTAAAATGTAATTAAAATTACCTCTGAAATCTTAAACTTTGACGCGCATGCACATTGTCAAACGTTTTATCAACCTCCTGATTCCTACGGTGTAGAGTTTTATGTCCCCTTGACATATACTGGAAAATACACAGCATAGAGTAAAGCGTAATGAAATGGTTGAAGCGCAAGATGTATAAATGTACATATATCAAGTCAAAGTTAACAACTTCAAATGTTTTATCACGGAAAAGAATACAATATTACATGCAATATAACACCTTGTTTACGTTTGATGGTCATCTTTTTTCGCTTCCGAACCTTTCATTACAGACGCCTAGGAACGTTTTCCATGTTTGATTTCATATAATCATTATCTGGTTACTTACTTACTTTTCTGCGTGGTTTACTTACTCAGCCATTTAACGTCATTGATGCACTATAGGTCATATTTATGATAGATATTCAACAATGAACGGATGGGTTGCTGGACCAAGTTGACGTTTTTATTTCATTGTCAAGATATTGGGTACCCAACTACAAAATTCTCCATACTTGCACGGTCTTTGCTTAATTTCAAAGGATGCCCCAACACGTCTATTTCTGTATATGCAATTTCGTGGCAGTAAATATTTACTCTCTATGTGTTGTTTGTGATGTAATAACTCTCACAAGTCTTGCAGTGACATAAACCTCTTCATCCAGCATACCTCGCTGTATTACAGACCATTGTAACAATAAAAACGCTACAACTCTTCCAAAATGGCCCATCGGCATTGAATCATGTTCTAATATCTCTGTCATCTTTCTATGAAGTCTAATAAATTGGCAACCTACTCTTTATACAAAACAGACTAAACAGGGAAATAATGTGCACAAATATTATGAAGTATGGAATCAAGCACCGATATGTTTAGCGGTGTTATTTTAGACCTGTATTCATTTATACAAATATTCCTTACCATTTTTTCTGTCTAAACGAGTTATTTAATTGTAAGTAAGTCGCAAGAATATCTATCATTTCACCCTAAATAACATTTACTTTGAAGGCTCGTCACAAGTACCTGATATGGAGGTTAAAACGGCAATATGATATCTTGCTTACGTCTGATGTAACGAAATAGGTAGTGCTTACCCTGTGGTTATGAGTTCCATATAACATGAAAAACAAATAAATATGCATTTAACGTCAATGACAAGCAGCAGGGGATAACACTCGATTTAGAAGTGGTACATCATGTGATTTTCAAATAATTGATAGCAGAGTGATTCAGTGGACGCCAAAGATTTTAGGCTTTTTTCCATTGTTAAATGAACGTTTCTCAGGCAATTAGTGTTGACCTTGAAGTATTATGCTCTTTGAACTGCATATCGCCAGCTCAGTGCCAGAAAACCGATAAACTGTACTTGTAAGAAAAGAAATGAAAAAGATATTTTAAATGTGAATCATCTTACAATAGTTCAATCGATACAAAAATTTAAAACTCGTAGCAACATGAATTTATATCGGGTAAAAAACATCACAACATTTTGGCGCGAGTTTGATCAAAACAAGAGGATTCCGTAGATAAGAATCTTATATAAATTAAGAAGGGTCCATTTACCTGACACTTGAACACACGTGTGATAAAATTGTGCTTAACGGTGCATAATCAGTCACCAAATTATTATGAAATTTCTTTTCGTGTTTTCATTAAGACTCCATTGTCTACTTAGGAGAAATCTGACAACAAGAAAACTATGCTTATCAGGAACACTGACCGTACAAATACTTGAAATATGTATAAAATGGAACTAAGCAAAGACTAGTAGCTGCAAGCTAGATTTCTACAAGAAACATTGATTTAAATTTATTAACTATAAATTATGTTTATCAAATATCTGAAACAAACCAGTGTCATTTTTGAAGTGATAGTCACTTCATCACACCAAGGAAATTAACTAAGTGAGCCATGGGTTCACGAAGTTGGGGAAAATTTTTTCATCAGATAAGTTTAAAACACGAATGTTAGTCACTAGTTCATGACAACATGTAAGCATATTTAACCAAGTTGACTTTTTTTCAAGAAAAGTTTAAACGGACATATACTATTCGTCACCGGTAAGATAAACCAACCTAGGCTATTTGTCCAAAAACGGACAACAATAAACGCCGCCATCTTAGGGAAGAAGTATTTTTCAAAGAAATCTAGGACTGAAACACTTGAAAACAGTAGTTTGGATAATTATCGGGTCAGATAACCATTGTAACACTATCTTTAAAAAAAAAAGCGAATACAAACAAATGATTTTATTTTGTTTTTTCACCTAACACATTTAAATTACAGTGTACAAAGTTTGACAACTGAGAGATTTTGTTTTAAAATACAAGCCAGTTTTGTCTCCCTGTGTATTATAGAAAACAGCTACATGAACAACTGATACAAGTATAAATTCATAATGTCTGTTAAAATTGCTTTTAACTCGTCTTTGAAGTATCTAAAAAGTATTAAACATTAATTTCATAGTCATTCATGCATATGATTACAAAGTGAAAGGGGTATGTCTTATGTGCAGTTTAGCATCCGTCATGATTTTTGAGAGTTTAAGAATAAAATGTGCCACACACAGAAAGCATGCATATTTGTTCACATTAATGTACATAAAGGTGTAATTTATGAACAAAGCCCTAAAGTTAAAATGAATCATTGACCTTTGAAAAATATTTAGAATGAAATATCTCAGTTGTAACTTTTTCCTCACTCTTTATTGTGTATAAAGACATTGGAATGTTGCCATTTTCTCGAATTCTGGACCAGGATCATAAAACTGGTCGGTCTATTCAGTGAACAAATGCCTTAAACTCATCAAACAGCTAAACAAATAAAACGTATTTACATATAATGAATGCCACCTATGATCAAAATAAGATTATTTAAAATACAACAAATTACAGACAAAAATCCTAATACACACATGTACTGTATATATTGTATACAATGTAATATACATTGTAGTATTAAAACAAAAATAATATCAAACAGGGAATGCCACATACCAAAAACGCAGCCTCCCAAAACGAGCCCCTAGCACCCAGAAGTGCACACACACACACACACACACACACACACACACAACACACACACACACACACACACACACACACACACACACACACACCAAGACCCCAAAAAAAAAAAGGGGGGAAAAAAAAAAAAAAAAAGGAAAGGGGGGGCATAAATTTCAAGTTAACAACAAAAAAAAAAAAAAAACACGGGGGGAAAAAAAAAAAAAAAAGGAACACAGGGGGGCATAAAATTCAAGTTAAGACGTTTGGGACATTCTGTGATTAACGCACTGAATGCTTATTTGTTTCAAATTGTTATCTTCATCCAGTCTGTGGTACCATAAGTTACATACGTCTTTAATTTCAGTACATGCATATAGTTTAGTGTAGATATCAAAGTTTTTACTTTCGTTTTCTTTCATGATGGACACTCACATTAGTCTCTTTTTTATTTCTTTTAAGTGTCTGTCATTTGGTTAGAATTACTAATTGCCTTGCCTCACCGAAATTGTAGATTGATATATGGTAAACAATCATTATCCTCGCCTCATTAAACTCTTAGGCTAAAATTTAACTTCTGTTGTCATCTTCTTTCTTAAAATACTGAAACCATATTCGTGACTATTACTATATCAATCAGCCTTATCATTAACATCGTCAATTTCAAGCACAAAACTGTCGTTACACATTTTATTCGGGATATTGTTTTTCTATAATATTTGCTTGCATGTTATGCATCTATGTAGACAAGGAGTTGAATCAGCTTCAACGAAACTGATGGTTGTCCCTGTGATACTTCCTTTTGAATGAATTTCGTAGACTACTCGATATGATATAGAAAAGTAATGGGTTATAGTTAAGCCGACCTGACGGCTCGTATTTTTCAGCACTAGTTTACCCATATTTATAACATGTGCATGATTGGTCTTCTTTTATACTCTCTATATGTCCTCTTTAATACTCCTTACAGTGTTTACTGATGGTTCATTTGGTGATCGAATTCGTTTGGTTGTCTGACGTGCTTTCGTTCTTTCTCTGAAACTAGACAAGTATTCATCACGCAAAATTTACCAAAAACATGCCTAAGCTTTTGTTTTTTTCTCAGTATTTCCAACAGCTAATTACTTAAACTTTTACGATAATTGGTATCGATGTACAGTTAAAGAAACATTTTGGTGGCAAGCCAAATTCTGGTTGATACCCGGTCCACTAAGTAAACAAGGGGTCTAGAAAATTATGACTGCTTCAATCACTTTTCGAAGTGTTTGTGACTGTATGATGGTATGCCGTTTGCGACCTGCAGATCACAGAAAAGCTGGTTTCAGTATTCTAACTTGCATGTCTCTCGTGGAAACCACCAATCCATGATGCAATCTCGGCGATGAAATTGCACTTAGGACTTCTTCCATTCTTAATACAAAAATGTCTTTTGTGTATTGTGTGACAAATATTTATTTATGCATTTCCGGAATTACATAAAAGTACATCAAAATTCAGTCTCGCTTGCTGTGTCCGTGCCGCTATTGACCCGTTCGCGGGCCGTACTAGTATTCGTGTTGCTACCGTAATCTGACTTGTAGGTTGATGAAAATTCTCGTTATGCTGTTTCCCCTGTAGTTGTCAGCTGTCTACATCCTGTCTACCACCTTGTGTACATTCTCACACGGCCCTCGCCATATCCGATTGGCAGTTTTTGTGAGCTTAACAGTGTCATCAAGTCTGTAATAAAAATACGTAATAAAATCACTGTAACTAAAATCAAGCCAAATTCAATCCACATTTGATGGTTTACCATGTAAAAAGAGATGCTATTTTGTTTCAATATACAATGTAATAGTACATGGCACATTACGAACCTGAATGTTGAATTTCTGTGTCGAACAATTGACTTCAGCTGGCTCCGAATCAGCTCGATTACGTTGAACTGAAGATCATAAGGAGGCAGTCGGAGAACTTCGTGACCATGACTTTTGATGACTTTCTCGATGACGTACGACAGTACTGGTTTATAGAGCCTCACATGTTCCAGAAGCTGCAGTTTCAGCATGCCATCGTTGCCAGACGATGAAGAGACTTTGTACACCAGCTGGGCATCCTTCACAAAGCCATTGCGGGATCCTGCATGAACAACAATAAGCCGCTGCCAGCATGGGGGATAACTCTTGGTTCTTCTAACGGCTGCCAACATTGCTTGACAGTATATGCCGTGTAAATCAATGTCTTATCCACAAACACAAGATTGTATCCTATGTCCTCCAATACATTCTTCTTGACATAAAAAGCCATGCGTTGTGCTACAATTTTAGACTTCTCTATCAGCAGTTGTACGTAGCAGTTCTTTACTCCCACGGTAGCTGATTTCCGTTTGCAAGACAGACTGGAATTTTTTCACAGTTGGTAACTGACGCCGGTGTGTAGAACTCCCGAACCTTTGCCCTGATCACATTTTCATAGAAACCGTCAATGAATTTGTAAGGTCTGCGTTTTGATCGTTGCGGAGACGTCAGTGTCCCTGTCTGTCGTAGCTCTCTTCTTACTCGGAAGAGGGTGCTTCTACTGGCTCCAGTAGCTTCCATCGTCCGTTGAATAAATGCTTTGCCGTCTGTCCCTGGGTAATCTTCGAAATATTTTATAATATTACTTGAGACAATCTTTTGAATGACATATTGCTGATACTTTAAGTTTTGGTTCCCTCCAATTAATTTCTTCTGCTGTCTTTCGCATGAACAAACTTTTGGTAAGAATGGTTTCGAGAATGTTAACACAAGACCAAATATTTCCAGAGAGCTTTTGGCAGATTTTCAGCGAAACACAGACAACTTTATCGGGAGAATTTGACCCAGGGTGAAATATGGGTGCATCACTTTGATCCAGAGTCGAAAGTTCAAAGCAGGCAAAGGAAACATAAAGGTTCAACACCACTGAAAACGTTCGTGCAGACTACACCAGTAGGCAAGGATATGGCATTCAGTGACTGCAATGGTGTATTCATGGTGGATTATCTTCAGGGAGGTCAAACCATTACTGGATATAATGAATAACGAATGCTTAAGGAGAACATGAAAGAAAAACGGAGAGGTAAGCTCAACGCAGGTATCATTTTGAAATCCTGAAAAAAACTTTTTTATAAAAAAAAAATTGATGATACATGTATATTTCAATGCATAGATCACATACAAGTATTCTTGCCTTTCGTGTAGCTTAAATATCTAATACTGGAAATATGATCCTTCTGAGGAGGTCATGCATACAGACGAAAGTCGACTCTGGGGCACGTTGAAGTGGAAATATTAACATATTGAAGTAACAGATTGTATCTGAATTATTCCTACAGACTGGGTTTTTTGCCTCGAACAACAATGATGCATGTAGTTAACATGTACACCCCAATGAAAGATTGATAACCTAGTTGAAGAAAGCAACTTCTTAGTTGTTAGAGAATTTAATAGAAATTCATAGAGTTGATGATATGGCCATATCGGTAGGCTTGATGAATGGGTCAAGATCAGACATAATTACAAAATCCTGCTGTTAAATGAATCTGATGAAAATTCTAATTCGGACGCTGGCATTTCAGTTTCACTCTGGACCTTTGTTTCTGCACAAAAGACATACGCAGCCATGTTATAAGTAGGTGAACCACCTGGAGCTGCAAACGTCGCAGATAGAGAAGGGTCTTCCTCAATGTACTGTAAATAGCCAGCGAGAGACTGAGGGCACAGTTTCACCCAGATTGTATCAGAAATGAGATGATGACCCGTCTTGGCAGTTTAGCAAAGAGATGTTTTCCATCACTTTACGGCCTCAGATGGTGAGATGAACTATTCACACAGATAAGGAGATGTATATGTTCATATTTCCATTTCAAGCTTGATAGCAAGCAGAAAGCAGTTAGTATTGCAAGTGAAATTGGAAAGGTCATCAATCAAGACATTTCATTTCAGGACCGGTGACACCACATGAAAGTTAAGCTTTGTACCTTAAATTACTTAAAGCGGATCAGCGTTGTACATTTATCCTTTTTTGACCGCCACCAGCACCTTTTGGGAGATCGGATAAGTGGACTTATGACTTATTGAACATAAACATTTGCACAACTGTTTCTAGCTACCAAGCGGAAGTAGATAGCAGATATAGAAACTGCAAGAAGGAACCCACATTTGCAATAAATTTCAACAAGATCCCCCCCCCCCCCCAAAAAAAAAAAAAAAGAAAAGAAAGAAAAAATATAGACATGTTTTAACATAGATGAACACAAATGGAGAGGAAGATGTATATTCAGCATATACACAGCGAGGCATACAGTGACCATACCCAAACTGAAAAGCATTTTACCAAACACTTAGCAGAAGTTATAGCCATTACTAGCGAAATGATAGCCGATGCATAATTTGATCTCTTTGACAGATGCTGTCGGTATACAAGCTTATGGTTACACCGGGTTACCAGCTCCTTCAATAGGAGACCATTCCAATCTAAGCCTTAGATAACTACCAACTATTGGACAGACAGGCTATGCACTAAAATATTCGCATTTGGCAGAGCGATCTACAGAGCATACAACGCAAAAGTGTGGCCAGCAAGAACCGACCTAGAAAAAGATGTAATAAAGTAGGCTGGCGGACCTCAAGATAACTGCCTCGTCACATGATGTGGCCGGGCGATAGCGTAGGCGCTGAATGCTGACATGAAGAAAAAGAGGAATGTGAACTATGGGAAGACTTAATTGTCCCAAAGTGAGAATTGCATAGTGTTTGAGACGTGAGATACAGGTACCAAATGTCAAGTCCATATACTGAAATAAAGGCATACAAGTATATCCTATAATTTGACACCTACATATAAGGAACTGAGAAAAAAGTCTTACATGCTGCTAGAGATATTTAAGCTCCAAGTCTTCGGACTTAGAAAGCATATACTACAGTACGTCTCGTACATTTTGTTTTCATGTGATCCGAAGACAGTCGCTCTTCTGAAAACCTTGAGATCTTGAAACAATGATGAAATTCTGAAATACTCGTAAGTAGTTAGTTTTGATTATGTAATAAATTAAATTTACAATTATTTTCAAACAATGTAAAAGATCTGGACTGACGAATACAAATACATAATTAAAGCGTATGCAATGGTTATTTTTAGTTACTCTACCAATTTATATATTAGTTAAGTCTTTAGTTTCATAGAACTGCCAAAAGTATCAACGCTATGAACATATTTGTAGTATCGTTGATATGCCTGGTATTTCTTTGGGGAGTCAAAGTTCAGATGCAATGACCTACACATTGAACCTCTTAAAACGAGGTAAACGAAGTAAATATAATTACTGACGCTTTCGTCTTTAATTAAAGGTATATCACAAGCAATATAGAAAAATAAAGATTAGGGAAGTTCGATCACTCCTGCAGACTATAATTACTCCTCGTACAGGTTGTGTCCCCTCTTCTACAAAAAAAGCCTTAGTCAACACCAATTTATTTCATGTTTGCTGTGGCAAGATCATAACTCATGAGTTTCATAGAAAAATATCTATAACGAACGCCTTTTTTATTCTAGATGTGTACGATACCGTAGCCTTTGGTTGAAATAGCTGTATCACGCGGTGATGTTCATAAAGTCTACTAGCGTAACGGTGATATGATGCATTCTGTACAACGACATTTCCAATGTCAGACCCATATACTGATCTTTCTGTATACATGTGGTTCTTTTATATATATATGTCTCCTATTTCTTTTAAACTATTAAATTAAAATTTTCTCCGAAGGAGAGCCGTAGAAAAAGCAAAGGTACATTTTATCTCACACCACTAGTATTTCGTCATTTTTGACTGGTTGTTGTTGTTTTTTTCTGTCATTCTTGAGTCAGATAGGGAACACTTCAAGCACGGGAAGGAGGGCAATCAGTTTCGACTGTTCACCCCAGGACAATGTGTTTCATGCGCAATAAGATGTGCAGAACATTAAAGATCAGTGTTGACACTAGGGATACTATGAAGTTTTCTTGGTCTCTGAATAAATTTAAAATTGAAAAGCATTGAAAAAACTAATGGTATCAATGGTATTAGTAGGTATTAGTAGGTATTAGAACAGTTATTTCGTGTGTGTTTTTGGGAACAGTCAATGTATGCCGAGGGACAATAATCTTGACTGTTGGCTGAGGACAACAATTCAAAATGTCTTCCTTGATTCCTGGGGACAATAGTTCTGACTGTTCTCAAAACACACATCAAATTACTGTATTATACATCCAGGGCCAAATATATGATTTTATTTTTACTGGAAGGGTATGCATATTTCGCAGAAAAGTTTGTCCATCTTCCTTTTCTACCCGTCGGCCTAGGATTTTGGTTAAAGTGTTTTGTCGTCTGCATGTCCCCGTTAAGTTTTTAGACTCAGCCCCTGACGAAATTCAACGACATCAAAACGGGATACCTACAGCGATGGAGTGCATGTATTTGATTATTCTATTTACGAAACTTAGGCTGAAGTATAGAATAACTGTCATCTTTATAAACATTGTTTGTTACATTCGTATTTAGAACGATGTCTTCCAAACAATGTCTAAACAATGTTGAAATGACAGCCAAATCCTCTCCAGCCAGAGATGAACGACCGTGTCAAGACAAGATAATGGCCATCAACAGTTACTTACTCCAGCTATAGTCATATGGACTAACCGCTCTTTATACAATGTTAAGGGCCTTTCGAATGTTCTTCACGCGGGATAACAGACTCTTACCGCAGTATCGTCTGCTTTAGCCGGCCACTCCAGACGAGAGGGACTTGATTGTTTACAACAGCTCTTGGCTGTACCAGAAGTGTTATTACCTCGTATATAAGATCTTAAACGTTTAGATCTTTGGGCAACTGTACTTTTGACACTACTAAACTGATTTTTTGTCAAATTCATTCAGGATCTATTTGCTTTAAGCCTTTAGCGAAATATCTGCATTTTACAAAAGTGCCTCATTTAGTTTCGTAAAATGTGTTTCAAAAGGTTCTCTCGGCGTTTTAGTGATGTTGACAAGAAGGGCCTTTCCTGGTCATTATGCCATTTTGTTTATAGGATTTATCAATTACAACAAAATCCTAGTAATGAAATAGCAGTTTGATTGGAAACTCGGACTCGTTGATTGCTTTCCGTCGCATTTTGTCGGAGATTGTCTTTCAAGAGTCTTCTGTATCGATTTCAGCCAATCGCAATCGCCGTGGCTTTTTCGAGTGCCCGCGTCAAACAAGTTTAGATTTAATGAAAACCTAAATTATATTGCGGTCTTTTTTCTCTCCGCTTCCTCTCCAGCTCTACGTGATAATGCCAGACGACAATGGAATAATAGCAGACGTCAATTGTAGGGCTCTCGAAGAACGCGCACGCTGATCCTCGCAGAATTTTAACAATAATCTGTCGTTATCAAATTTTCGTAACAATAAGAAAGTAACCTTTATGTTAATTAGGGTAATAAAGAAATAGTCTGGAAGTAAATGATTGAATTTGTAGTTCGAATGTACGAGTGAATACAATACACGTTACTCGCATAGTTAAATTCGTATTTACTAGCTTCGTTCTGGAATAACTAGTATTTTGCAGGGAATATATGCATGTGCATGATTTAAAGACTCTACTTTCTACAGATTTGTATCATATATTCTTTCATAGGATCTTTTTTTCAAATTTGAATTACTGGATAAGTTCTTTTCATGGCAAATAATTTATTTAAAAGAAAAAAACTGACGTTTTCTCGTGAAATGCATTTCTCAATGCGATCATTTTTTAGTTAACTGGTTGTTAGATTAAAGAAAGGTTTAACTTATAATCATAGAATATATTCTCAATATATATTGCTCAACCACTTGTCGTGTACTTGATTAAGATAACTTGACTCTTACCTAAAGAAATTCTACAATTCTGTCGACGAGGAAGGATAACTTATATTTCAGCTCTTATAAAAAAAAGAAGTTTTGAAATATGTCTTTAATTCTATTAACAATAGTAAGTGCGCGTGACATTATTAATTAAAAGAAGTCACATCATTATAGTCAGTTCGAATGCAAAGCGTTTTCTCTTCAATTCCCGTTCTCTTATAAACTCTTTCCCCTTTGATCTGTGAAATCTTCAAAAGAAATTAGTACTAACTTTTTAACACTTAAATAGAACAAAACACTTTAAAGTTCCACGGAACCCACACGAACACAAGTTATCTTTTGAACGAAAGTGCTGTCTTAAAGGTATAATTAATACTTTATTCACTCCCCCATTGAAATTACAGACGGTTTGAGGTCTCTATTTAGTCAAAATATTAAAACTTTTTCCTGTGGCTACACCCAGAAGTTTTCATTGCATTTAACTCCGTACTGTTTGGACACGTTGGTTGCTTCAGTGTGGTTGGTAGGAGGAGAGTTGAGTACACGGCAATTCATTCTATATTCTATTTGTCTACGCTGTTGTTGTATGAGTTTAACGCCCGTTCCAATTGTATTTTGGTCATTTTTACAGACGAGCAGTTTACCTAAAAGTCGTTCCTTGGAAGAACAAGAACTAGACTCCTATCCTCCGTAAGAAACTTCCAACTTTCTCACATAAAGAGACAATGGTCGATAGCAGGACTCGAACACATGACCCTCAATCAGTGAGAGGTTACAGTGATTTCAAGTCAGCGACTGTAAACACTCGACCACGGAGGCGGACTTTTATTTGTCTAAGTTAAGTTAATTGTTAACAATAAATTTTTGCGTATTCCGTGGTTCTAGAAATAACTGTGCAATGATCTTTAAGAGAGTTACGTTGCTGTGCATCTATTTCCCTGTAAGGCATTTTTGGCTTTCAAACCGTATTGCTGAAGAAAAACGTGTGTGACGTACGCAAAATATAACCATATTAAGTATTGTTCGAACGATACTCATCGGTAAGTAGGCAATCCAGAACCGGACAGCAGATCCGGCAGTTGGGACAATACAATGTAAAAATGGCACTCAGGTCCGCATGTGCAATTTACATATACACTGTCTGTGCACAGTGTAAAACATATACGTTATATTGTGGGACACTGACAAAAAGAAAAACTAAAGACACGCCAATTGACATGCCTTTTAAGATTAACATATATATTATACAAAAATGTATATACATAATCGTTTCTTAAAATGTCCTTTAATCTTGTCCTGGTTTCAAAATGTCCACTAGTGAAATGTTTGCAGTTTGACCATAGAACACCTGTTTGCTATTAAACTGACCGCAGATATAGAGGTATTGTCGCTAGATTACGTACTTTTTCACCTGTTAAACGTTCTCAACAGGCCTCTGACACCTATTTTGATAGGTTGTCCTCCCTTAGTCACTCCCTCTTTACACTATTTTCAAACAGCTTTAAAGCGATATTTTCTGCTCTGTCACGAGTCAATTAATTGCATGATATTAAAATTTAATTTAAGAAGGATTAAGTTTAAATCTGTATATGTATGATATAATATATTTTTAGCATGCCTGAATGTTTTCCGCATGTTTTCGGTATTTCGACGAATACTCTTCAGCATTTCCATGTTTGAACCTGCTTTTGGGGGGAAGGGGGGGTTTTTATTTTTTGGGCAACGAACTAGCAGATAGGATGCGGTTGACCTCTTTGTTCAAGTACTTTCAACTCTGGAAGGTTTTTCTTTACATATTGCCGATGCTTGAAATGTTGCGTTTACTTCAAGTGATAGTACAGTTCAAAGTGACCATCATGATTTTAAGAACATTAATCACCGTCTTATATAACTTGAAAAATGAACATTACCATAGTTATAAATATATGAATTTGTATAACAATTCAGTTATTCCCATTGAATATAGAGGAAATTTGTAAAATTATTTTTTGAATTGAAACTTCTCCGTCTCTGTTACGTATATTGTCATTCACGTCTACTAATAAAAAAAATAAATCAGTAGAACTCATTTCTTACATGTTTTCAATGCAGATACTATGTGTTCTTGACCATACTCAAATATGGACATTTTGAAGGGTAATAATCATAACTGTATTAATAGTTTTTCCTTAATAACGCTAATTAAAATTGTGAATAAGTGTAAAAGAATTTACAATAATTTCAATAATAGTCCAAGTTGAATTAGGTTCCCGTTACAGGGCCATTTTGGATTTCGACTTCCGGTTTTTTAAAAAAAAAAAAATTTTTAAAAAAAAATTTTTCCCCTTTATTCATTCTTCAACAACCAGCTAATTACTGGTTGTTAAACTTTTTAATTTTTTTTAACTTTCTAAAAAAAAATAATTATATATAAAAGTATTTTCCCAATTTTGTCAGGAACGCTGAATTGACGCGCTACCGCGCTTAAAGGAGGTATCGTTACGTTGCGTTATTCAAAAAGGCGTCTACTGACCACGAACTGAAGCGTTGTTTAATGGACGTCATCGTACCATTATACGGAAATTGTATTACAGTATGATTCGTGTGTTTTTGTTTTTTTTTTAATGTTTCTTTGGTTATTGTTTGGTTGGACGTAGTAAATGTGGTGTTTTACTTATTATGATAACAGTTACAAATTAATTAATGTTTAGTCTTCCCGTGGATAGGTAGCACCATGGTATATAGGGGAAAACCGGGTTTTCCCCGTCCTTAAGTTACACGTTAATAAAAATTATTGATGAATTAAGGGTAAAATGAATTTAAAAATTTCAATATATAACGTCCAAGTTGAATTTAGGTTCTCCGTTCAGGCGCCATTTTGGTTTCGACTTCCGGTGGTAATGACTAAAACATTTCGAAAACAACTCTTCCCCAGTTTTCATTCTTCAACAACCAGCTAATTACTGGTTGTTAAACTAACGATTTTTAAAACTTTTTAAAAGAAATTAATTATAATAAAATGTGTTTTCCCAACGCTTTTGTCAGGAACGCTGAATGACGCAGCTACCGCGCTAAAAGGAGGTAATCGTTACTTGCGTTATTCAAAAAGCGTCTACTGACCACGAACTGAAGCGTGTTTAATGGACGTCATCGTACCATTATACGGAAATTTGTATTACAGTATATTCGTGTTATTTTCTTTTAAGTTTCTTTGGTTAGACTGTAGTAAATGTGGTGTGTTACTTATTATGATAACAGTTACAAATAAATTAATGTATTTAGTTTTTCCCGTGGATAGGTAGCACCTATGGTTATATTATAATATGTCATTACATAGATCATTTTATTTTCGAACACATGCAGATTCCATTGTAGCATGTTAATGATAAGGACTCGTATGACATACATGATATATGGCATCACACACAACACGTGTACTACCATTGTTATACCAAAACATTGCCTTTTGTGATACCATGAAACAGTTGGTTTTGCTATAAAACACTTTGATTTTTTTCTACGTAATATAATCACTGTGTTTTTGTATGCCAACTTCCCAATTACGTTAGTCAAATACACATGTCTCACCTTGCGAAACGATTGGTGTTTCGTGCATCCATTCTGTGTCAAACGTTAAACGCATCATTGACAGATATATATACAAGAACTATAGCATGATATTATTTCAGACAAATGATATATGAATAAATCAGGCCGCTCTTCCATTTGTCCCCCCAACGATAAGCTTAAGCAGTTTTGATTTTAGGAATTCGATTAAGTAGTTATTCATTTTTCCTAAGCTAATTTAAACAAATGAGCCAAATTATTCATTTTCTACACGACCACTATCTGCAGTCCACTTATTCACTCACACAGGCGCTTGTCTCATTAGTAGATTTGGTTTTCTACAGGTGTGTGCAGGCGTCCACTCAACCCAGATGCCATAGCAGCATGTGTATCATTCCCTCCATTATAAAGACCAAGTTCGACCCCGCGGGGAGGCAAGAGGCTCGGGGCTGTGTTGAACAGGTGTGAGCATAGAGCAGTGCGGTAGAGATGGGAAAACGTGAAAATTTTGTTAGTTTGCTGAGAGATTTAACGCTCACTAGCGATGTTTTCATGTGGAGCTTTACAACTGACAATAATTAGACAGAAAATACAAACTTGCAATTTAACAGTGAGATGATTTAGTGGTGTTAAGTAACCGTTTAAAGGGAAGAATGGCGTAACTGTGTGATTCACGATGCCCTTTACAAGACTGTTAACAAACCTGTGGATTCTGTCACATCCGGGTCACTGATCTGTCAAAACATCGATGTAGGTTAATTGAAAACTAAAATGGTAGAAAAAAGGGAACAGTATTGATGATACAATATTAGGACTAGCAATCACCCTTGGCGAATGATTCATGGCCCTACAATGCTTTGTGGTAGGTCAAACTTTATTCATGTGTGATAAAATATCAAAAAATACATTGAACTACTTGAATATAGTATAGTTCGGCCCTATAAGAAATTTTGAATGAAAGTTTTCGTCATTTTTCAAAGATAGTTTCTGTCGAACACGTGGGTTGGGGAGGGTTGCAGTATCTTTCAAGTATTCCATTTACGGCATTTACGAAAATTGCAATGTCGCTGAGGTGTGCAGTTAATTACTTAGCCCAAAAGGGGAAGTGTAAAATTTGTCATGATTTCCAAGATCTAACTTGGAAAGTGTCTTCGATGTACTGTTCATCAATCGTTGCCTGTTTTCAAACATATTTTAGTTCTGATAGATTATCCAAGTTAAATTCTCAGATATGTGAGCTAATGCGTATCTCTTCTCCCACAAATAACTCACACCTTTGCCACTTGAGACACAGACGGTCGAAAACATTTTCATTACGACGATTTATTCAAAACAGAGAGTATAGGCGGGTGATGTACTGCAACATCTCTTTTGTCAGGTATTGAAACCGCCGCTCTCAGCAGCGGTGCCTGGTTCTATACTGTGGCCTGGTTGTCTACTGTGGCCTGGTTGTATACTGAAAAAAAGAATATAAAGTAAGCATGTATGTATAATATGCTAATATATTTCTTGGAATTTTATTCAAAATACCTCTATCTTGGGCACTTTTCAGGTCTGCAATTCCATCCTTATTTGCTAGAAGTTAGCCAAGATAAAAGACTGATGGACAATCTGATAAAACAAGCAGTTACTTTTTGTGTGCCCTTCTCCAACTACGAAACAAACATGCGTGATAGTGGTACTTTTAAATTCAATTATTCTTTGCGGTTATATCAATCTTGAAGCATTATTTTTTGTTCCACTTTATATTTTTCCTCTTGTTTGCCTTTTTCTTCGAATACCCGCTGTTTGAATTGGTAAGGTTATGATAATCTCCGGGCTGTGGGTGAATTTTAACACACATTGAAAAATCATTATCAAATATAAATTTGCTTTGTTGATAAACATGCGTATTTAAACCATAGGATAGATTTCCCAGTGATAATTTATTATCTAATATTGACAAAATGCACGTCTTGTCAAGGTCTGCGCTTCTTGCTGCTTCAGATAGGTACTCGAACTCTACGAGTGTACAAAAAGTGAACAAGATAATCGGGGTAGACTGAACATTCTGCCCATCTTGTTAAACCGTTTGTCAGATACATTGTACTTGCTATTCAAGTCCTTGATAGAACTTTTCTTTGCGTTTCAATCTCGGGACGGCAGTCATTTATATTTTTGAAATTGGCATATAACAGATAAATAAACTCCTTAAATTAATAAGATGTAATATACAAACAATTTTGCAACGGCGCCTCATCAGAAACGGACAGTCGAAACGGCATGGCATCAGAACGGGCTGAAAACCCGTCCGGAAAAACACCGTAGATAAAAGTATCACATCCCGGCAACGGCCTTGGCACGAAAATGTCTAAGACCTTAAGTTATTCCTTTCTCTAAGCTTTATAATGTATATAATGATTCGTGGTGCTTGTCCTTTCTCCGACAATAAAACATGCCATGCACTGTTTGAAATAGTTAATAACTGAGAAATACCTTTCATGATTTTGTATCTATTTGTGTTGTAGGGTATAAAGGAAACATACTTTAACATGTTTTAACGATGTTTAGTTTCAGCTAATGTCCGTTAACTGTCGACTATATCCTCATTTGACTAATAAGCGCGTCACTAAATGGTCCGCTATTAATATCAAGACACTTTGATTTTAAGAGTTTTGCTCAATGACGAAATCCAATAAAATGTTTAACTTGCCCAAATCAACATATGGTATCTGTTATGTTCTGTTCTGTTCTGTTCTGTTGTCTGTTCAGTATATATGTCTGTTCTGTTGTCTGTTCAGTATACTAATGTCTATTCTTTTCTGTTCTGTTTGTTCTATTCTATTCTATTCTATTATATTATATTCGTTCTGTTCTGTTTTGTTCTATACGTTTTGTTCTTTTTCTGTTCTGTTCTGTTCTGTTCTCTTCTCTTCTCTTGTTTACTCTGCTCTTCTTTTCACTTCTATCTTTTCTGTTTTATCTGTAATGACTGTTCTGTTCTGTTCTGTTCTGTTCAGTGCTGTGCTGTGCTGTGCTGTGCTGTGCTGTGCTGTGCTGTGCTGTGCTGTGCTGTGCTGTGCTGTGCTGTGGAGTCGCCATTCTTAAGAAATCATTTTAATTAAAAAGATGGACCCGAGTAATCGCTTACATCTTTTTGTTCGTTAATTTGAAAGTTCACTCGTAAAGGATGGTCTTTATTCACCGTTACGTGGAAGGCAACAACATTTGATAATCATTATCTGATGTACTATTTATAAAACTTACGATTTCGGGTTTAAACAAAATAGTATAGATTACCTCTTGCCATCCCTGTACTAGATTAGTTGTTTATAAACTAATTTTAATTTTATTTACAAAGTTTTACAATAATACATGCTGGATTACCTTTTGATAGGCCTGCTATGACAATAATCTCTTTTGTCGTCTGTTTGTATACAAAGGTATAAAATGGGTATAATATGGTGGACCTTGGATGACAACCTGTCGACCTTGTTTTAGCAAGGAAACTCCTTCAAATACAACAACCATTAATGCGGTAAATTTGAGATTACTGCATGTTTAGGTGCGCTCATCCTGAAAATGTCTTAACGAAAGTTTATTAACTTTTGATTTACAGAACCAATAAACAAAGGAAACATGATAACACACGATTGTTATATATAATCTAAACTTATAAACTTATCTAAACTTTTAATCAAGGTGATGTACCCGGTCTTCCGAGAAAACACGACCTAAATCAATTCTTGGTTAGAATTTGATAAATTCTCAGAATCGCCCGACATTTACAGTTTGCATGTGTACCGCAATGTTTAATTATCGTGACCTTTGTCTGTGTATACTCACTCGCCTACACAGCGTATATAAGCTCGTATGGTACCTCGAGACGCTTAGCTCAATCGAAAATGGGGGGGGGGGGTTCCCGGTTGACCTACTAAATTACTAACAGTCTTCAATAGACAAAAACCGAGGTCCCAAGTATGGGTATATACACCTGGTATGTTAAAAGTACCAGGGTGTCTCTGGAACTGGGACGCTTTCTGTATCTTGCACTATCCTCCGAAACCTAAAATAACTAACCTCCTCTGGGGGCGTTGGTCATATGGGAAACCGGTACCATCGGTAAAAACCCTAATATAGCATACCTCGAGACGGAATGATGTTCTAGCCCCCTGACCTGCATTAACTGAACATACCTCAAAATCATCATGCTGACTTCTTTGTGAACAAATAACAGCGTATATTAAGCTGTAATAAATCTGATCTGTGCTTTTCGTTTCTTTTATGCATGTACTTCTAACCCAACTAGAGCAAAATTGACATTCCAATCATCAGGCGTCCGTCCATTTTCTGCGTTCTCACACTTTTCTTAGCGGCACTTTTACTTTTGATCCTACAACCTTTAAATTGTCATCTGTCTCTCAACTTATCAAATATTTAACTTGGCATGAAGGGCAATATAAGAGCAGACACAGTATTTGCCGTTTGGTATTTTATTCTTTCAGCACTTGGGGTTCACACTTAATCTTCCAAAGACATCCAAAGGTGAGACGTAAATATCATTTGTAAATAAATTATCTCCGTTCTGTCAATAGCAAGGCAATCCACTTTCAATATTTTTCATATTTTGAGATTTCGCTTGTCAAATATACTTAATGGCCAACTGCAACTGGATAAAGTTATATCTGCGGTGTACTTCTGGCATTTACGAAAAGAGGTAAGGATACACAATATGATATCTGACTATACATGAACACAATATTTAGTCTGCTAAATTGTGTATAGCTTAACGAACAGCCATATGTCGAGCATTGATATTTAGGTGTATCACCACTAAATGATTTTCCTATATAATTCTATATTCGGCCTTACCTTATAACATTTTTTCTGCAAATAACAACAGGCTACGGTTTGATGAATATGGTATGAAAACATTATATTATAAAAATTATTGCTTCATTCAATCGAAATGTATAATCTGAGAAAATGATTTATTTGTTAACACGGTCACCCTACTTTGCAAACACGGTCACCCTACTTTGCTATACATTTTTTGAAGTTTATGTGCCCGTGTTCCTAACTCATGCAACATTGAACCGTCAATAAGCAGTAAATACAGATTCATGTTTTTTTTATAAATATAAAACTTCTTTAGAGACGTTTTTGGTTGTCGCAAACATGATTCGGGATTTGAGGGCAGCATGCTTTAAGAATTACAATAATTTTTCAAGTATATTTGAAAACGATATCTTAACCAGTTTGTTGATTAAGATTTTGCGCACAGACTTTGCAGGATTCTTATACAAATGTATGAACATGATAAAAATGCAGTATGCAGCAAAATTAAATAAATACATAAAATTTGATTGGTATTTAAAGTATATGCACGGACATTTATTAAAATTGACCAGTATATAGTCAAGAATTTTAAGTAAAACCTAGATAAAATTTCCATTTAGATCGATTATGTTATGGTCTAACTGCAATATTATTGTTTTCCCTTTAATGGATTTAAAACTGCATATCATCCGTAATTTGTTAAATTCATAATTGTTTGTGTAAAGAAAATCTAAATGTTGTCAAAACTTACATCAAAGTTTTGAAAACTTAGAACATTAATCTTCAGAAGGCGACGTACAACATGATTTTATCGTCTGCCTTATTAACACTGTGTCATCTTTAACATTTAAATTTTTTGAGCAAATGTGTTTTTCCGTATACTGCTGATAATTTCAAAATCATTAATTTATAATTTATTACAGTCTTGCTATGTCAACAAATAGATCTGTTGTCTTGGCAACAAACTGACTTTGCAAAAAGGTAGGCTTCATAAAAGAATAGACTACAGTCTCGAAATTGTGTTTAACGGGCCAACGAGAGACCAGAAAAATTATCTTTTATAGCACAATTTTTACTGTTTTCAGATGTTAAATAACGAATATTAAAGGCAATTGATCAATTAATTCAGGCGCTTTTTTTCAGAGATTGACTTGTATTGAAATAAAATGCTCGTTCAGGATGATTCTCAGTCAGAAGGTCAACTCTTGGACAGTCGCATTTCCTGTAAGTCTCCTAATTTCTGAAAAATGTGATACTCAACATTCTCATTCTGAAATCATAGCAATTGACATTTTCCTGATAAATTATCAAATTTAAACCTCTATTCAATATTTGTAAAAAAAACGAAATCAAACGCCTGATTTTGGACTTTGAATATTCGCCGTATATGATGATGATTTACTTTTTAATTGTTATTAACCTATTTTTGGCAACCTGAAACGTCTTGCTAGTACCTTCGTACGGTTTCCCAGTTTTTGGAATTCATCTGTGTGTCCGTCTGTACGAATACAAATAGTGTGATAATGTCCATTCCCAGGGATTTCCCATTTTTTTAAACCGGACATAACGTGACTGTCGGCATGCAATCTAGAATTCATATCAACGTTTGATAATGGTCAGTCCCATTGATTTTTCCGATTTGTCCAATTTCCCGGACATAACCTTGCATACTTTGATATTGCATATTGCATGTGCAACCTGAGCAGGGGTGTTTCCGACTAACTCATTTAATCTCCGCCGCCACAAAGTCAATACAAACGTATTTATTTTGCGAAAAAAGCAAGTCAGAAGAAAGTTATATTTCTATCGAATAAATAATATCAATATATATCGTATTTCAAACGGTTGCGGGTAGAGTTTGTACAGCAAGGAAACCTTTATACCTAAAAACGTGGTTCATGACAGTGCACAATGTGAGAAAATTTCAATCTTTCATCGGCTTGTTTCGCGGCGTAACGTAAATGAATAGGCCAAGACAATACCTCTACATCTATACAAGAAAATTAGTGTTTGCGCACCTGTGAAACCCAAGACTTTCACCGTTTGTTTAAACATATCTCCCCAGGTTGTCGGTTCATTCTCAATATTTCACTATTGAAAACAAGGCTGATATACCCGTAACGTACTTTAAAGACACGTCTAATTCATCTTTACCAAAACCAGGATCTGTGATAATAGTACAATTAAAAGCAAATATTTGTCAAATAATAAAGTGTGTATTTTCTTAAATAGGCGCGAGGGAGAAAACGAAGGTTTAAGGTCGCATATTTATCAATACGATCCGAAGTGAAAATGTTATATCAAAGAAAATGTGTATACTTTTTCCTCACGCACGAGCAGGGAAAGTGTTCGGTATGGGAGTTCTTGGTTTAAAGGTCTGAAGTTTTGGGAGGGATGTTGAATTAAACTGATATTAAGGACATGCTTTTTTAAGTTTCTATATCTTGTATCAAAGCACCTTAATGTGTTATATTGAAACGCTGTGGTCAAATAAGGACCACAGAAAAGAAAACGTTTCGATAGGAAATTGAAAATATGTTTAACTTAGGCTAAACCCAATGCTTTTAGAACACTGTAAGAAACTGATTACTCTATGCTTTTATATGTGTAGATGTTTGGTTAACATTTAAAACTTGTTTACGTATTTTGCGACTTTTTGTCTTGTGTTAAGTACTTTGACGCCCTAAAGAATGACGTCATTTATAGCGATGTCAACAGCAAGACCCACGTGTAATCAAGTTTGAATATGATAGAAAGTTAAAAAAAAATGTAATTCATGTTAAACTTTTTAATAATCCATGAAAGCCGTTTCAGATTCAAAAAATATTTTTATAACTTCTTTCTAGTATGTTCTTGCACGTTTTTGCCCTAAACAAGATGGTATATGTAATAACACATATACTATGATTGTATGTTCTACCCAAATATTTTTTATTGTGTTTTAAATGCGTGTACATGTACATGTATTACAAAAAGCAAATTTTGCGGTCTCCCATACATGTATATGATGTAGTAGTTACTTCACTTATCGGAGAAGGAAGCATGGCTATTCAACATAACGTTAGTTTCCGACACTGAAACAGATTTAGCTTCGGATGACTTCAGTTTCAGAGGCAGGAAATTCACTAATACCACCCATCATTCATCACAGCTTCCGTATCAAGCTGAGAAGTCAATTTATGTACTTAAGAGTTTCGGCATCAATAAATATCATAACGTCGTAAAATGTCCAGTTCCAGGATAAGGAAGTAGTGTTAATGTCATATGATATCAGGACCATAATGTAGGTCATTGCAGGTAATACATCAATACACATAATTTCAGTTTCTCGGGTTTGGTACACGAACTATTGTATAACGTCAAAAGTCAAGTTCAATACTGTCAAATTTATTTCATAAAGCACATGGATTTTAATTTCAAAACTCGATAAATAAATCACATAATGTAAGTCTTGGGGAGATACAAAAACATTGTACTTTCGTTTACGGAATAGCTCATTGAAATATATAAAAGTCATCACCCTTCGCTCCTAGCCGGTAATTTACAGTCGGTATCATTTGTCACGTACTGGGGTAACAGCATGATATATGGTTTATGACATATGAGTTACAAACAAACCCATCCATGGCTGTAGGAGTGGAGTCAGGGGTACAGACAGACAACCATCGCGCAGATACTATCTCGATCCTGGGGTGTAATGACACTTTTAGGATATGATTAGTGCGAGTAACCAAGTATACATCTGGAATGTAGCGGCAAGAAAAAGTGATAACAACCGTTGCTCTGTTGAGAAATCACCAAGATCATCGAGCAATGAGGCAGTGGGGACACTAAGTTCTTAATTTGGGTATCATGTAACTATCTATATAGTCTTTTCAAAACCGAATGTGTCAGTAAATGAAAAGTAAATAAAATGAAGAGATTGTTATACAGAATGGTGTTCATTGTTTGTTGTTATTGTTTTATGAAGGTAGTCCCAAATAAATAGTATTATGCATGCATACATGTATACAGTTACGCACATGGTGTACATGCATGCAGACATGTACCGGACATCAATTGACCATTCAAGCACTGTGTGAGATTTGAACTATACTCAAAGTACGTATACACGATGTTTCAGTCAAATCAGTGGCGTAAGTTCCTATTCAAGGCTTCGTTTGCAGAGAGCGTAATTTTCTGAAAAAAATATCTGACCCACCCACCTTTCACCCATAGCCTTCAACAATAAGTTTTGCCACTTTGTTGCCAGTACAAATTGCCTGAGTAATGGAAACAAACTAAACTTGTGATTGGTGGGCGGGATATTTTTTTCATAAAAATGACATCAAACGGAAAAGGATAGGAACTTGTGTCAGAACTCTCAGAAACTTCCGTTGTTGTATTTGTGCTCAAAACTGGTCAGTACATGTGTATAGTCACACTTATGGTATTGATCTTTTTGATGAATTCATATATTGGATGTTTTTTCGTGTTTTTACTTTTATTTCGTTTATACTGAATCGCCATCGCCTAAAAGGGCAAAATGGTATAGTGAATGGCGCAACGACGAAAACAGGGTCACCCATTGTATGGAAGTACATGTATATACAGAGTCTTACATATCTCGTTAAACAAACTTTATATACATACATGTATATGAGTTTGATTAGTTGGTTGTTGTTGTTTTTCATTAGTTTTGTGTAGTTTTCATTTTTCTTAAGTATATGATAAAAAAAAAGATGCAAATCGACACACCCGTAATAAAACGGGTACTTATTATGGAATATTAATTCATACAATTTTAGCGAAAACGTAGTGTTGCAGTAGTTTTGGCCTTCAGCTTTACAGAAGCTTTGGGTTCAGTGGCGGGAGTAGTTTCTGGGATAAATATAATGGCACCTTTACAATTAAAATACAACCCGAAATTGTGTTCCCGTGTAATTAAGTTAATCTACAGAATTTGCGCTAACATGCTTTCTGGCCACAAAGAACGTTCATTCTGTGGTAACTATGAGTTGGTATTACTGGCCAGTCACTGGAATAATCCTGTGCATTTAATTGAAGTAGTTGCGTTTGCCTTAATTCTATTTGTCTTAAAAAAGAAAGTTTTTTTAATACTGATCATTGGGAACTCTCACATTTATTTGCCAAATAGGCTATGTCATAGTGAAATATTTACCAGGCACCAAATATACCATACATAGCCCCAAATTTTCAAAAGTAGCCCCTACCCAAAACTTCGCATCCTCCCTTCACACAAAAACGCATGCAAAAAATGTGTTCTACAGTAAAGTACCGCTATTAAGACCGACCTCGATATTAAGACCAGATATTTCAGAACTAAATGGTCAATTTCATAGTAAAAATGTTTCGTTAAAATGACCGATTCATTAACAAGACCACTTTATACTAGTCCTTAGGGTAATCTCAGTACAGCAACTTTACAATATAGTTTATTGCACAGGTTTATTTTGGAATAGCTAATAACAACCACGAAGGCTGCCAAGGACCATTGCAAAAATAATATATACAGTGCTTTTTAAATATAATTTATTGATTGTCATTTTGTAATCAATAAATGGTTTAAACATATAAATTATACAGTATTTCATGAACATAAAGTCATAAACATCTACACTTTATGAAAACTTTCAGTGTCAGAACAATAAAATATAAAGCTGTACAGTTAATAGAGACAATAAGGTCCTCCTGCACGATATGTTCGTGCTTTATTCTATAAATAGATTTATCATGTGTTGGCAGTATACAAAAGTAGAAAGGAAATGTTTCTGGATTGTCGCGCTTAGTTAGTTACTTCCCTTTAATATAACTCCATCATTTGCATTCAGAATTTGCAGTACCAGGCGTGTAAAGAAAATCAAAATGTAAATGCAATATGCTATGTGATGAAAAAAGTTTTTAACAACTGCATTTATCAGTGTGAGCCGCAGCAAAACTTGTTTAGGAACAACTCCTACAAGCGATCTGATGGGCTCAGCATTGTAAGAGAAAGTAACAACTGCAGGGAATTTGTAAGGGGAAGTAAACACTACATGGAATTGTTCTGCCCAGAGACAGACAAAGCGTTCTATATAGCCACCCCTGCGCTGTGATAACATTATTATGCGTTTTGTAAAATTCATTCAAGTCATGCAAAGATTTGGTTTAAATTTGATTTGATCAAAAATAGAGCATCAGCATATAAAACATCTGTAAACAAAATCCCGTAACAAATAATACAGTAAAAGGCATATTAAAAGTGTTTTATCATAAAAAAATTAATGTGTAAAATGCAACATTATTATGGAACTTGGACGAATTGTTTTGATTTGCGAAAATGCATGAAACGATTAATAATGTTTTCTTAATGGCTAAAACAACAAAATATGACTGTTTCCTGACCCATTTCTCCATAACCATTCGTAATTAAAATGGTATGTAAGATACAAATATCCCATAAGTTATAAGTGTTTGTTTCAACACAATAAAATTAGAGATGATCCGAACGTAACTACAGTTGCAATAAATATGTGTAGTAAATTTATACTGCTTACATTTATAAATTTCTTTTGGCAACTACTTTTTCTTATGTTCAAAATTTCTTAAAGATGACCTGATCTTTTTAATTCGGCTGAGATATATGTCGGTCATTATGCAATTTTTATTTTGAAGGCAAATGTTGAGACAGTACGGGTCAAAAACAGACATATTTTATTTTTAGCATACATACTGTGATAGTGCCTGCTGATTTTTGTCACTGGAAGAGTATTCGGTATTGGTTCCTTTCATATACTAAATTGCAAATAACAAAATATGTCTGTATGCAAATGGTTGCGTGTTTAAATAAGACATCCACAAAGTCTCACAATCTTCAATCAACATTGGGAGTGTAACCAAACTCTTCCCTGTCGGTTCGTTTTATAGCACGTTACGTTTGTGCAAACCTATAAACTTTTGCTTTACGAGCGTTCAACTTGGGAAAAGTAAACACTGATCAAACATGATGGAAACCATGAAAATCCGTTCACACGTTTTTGTGATTGTCTTAAATTGAGTTATGTCGTCACCATGTTCTTCCACTGATTAAGTATGGCGAGCCTCCATTCATAACAGGCGGGGTGGGGTAGTTTATGCTATTATATATCCCTGATGATGCAGACGACAATGACGATGACGATGAAAAACAATGCGTAGGTGAATTAACGGATGACACTGAACTTCCGTGTACGGAATGAGCACCACTGACCTTGGCACTAGAGCTGTGAACATTTGCTGTGCTTGAACCAGTCTGATTCTGCGATGCAGAACTCACGCGCGATTGCGCATGCGCAGGTTGTGTATTCTGAGAGTCACTATTTCCAGAAACAGAACATGGTTTACCGTCCTTGACTAATACAGGAACTGCGACTTTTTTGGGCGAATTCTGACTGTTCTGAGATTGTTGGGGTGAATTTTCGCTCGCGTTTGAACTTGCACTAGAATCTAGCTTGTCCTTGTCTTTTTGCGCTCGTTTGCACTTATAACGATGGTTCTGGAACCATATTTTCACTTGAGTTGGCGTAAGATTGATCATGCTGGCTAGATGTTCACGCTCTGGGGCTGACAAATATTTCTGCTGTTTGAATCTCCTCTCGAGTTCGTATACTTGTGCTTGGGAGAACAGGATTCGTCGTTTCCGGCGTTGCGTCAGTGGAAACTGCATAGATTGTTTATGATCTAAGCCGGGGATTCCCATGTTACTCATATGGTTCATACCAGACGACATCGGGGACATTGCGCACGAGCTTTGTCCACTCATTAAGCGGGAAACTGCAAAAGAAAAGTAAGAAATATTACTGAAAGTGCGGTTTAATATGTATTTTAAGAAAAAGAGTAAAGAAGTAAGAAAACAGAAAAAGCTTACTTATGCAGTAAGCAATAAATGAGTAGCAAATTTAGTATGAATGGAAAGTAACCATCTTACTACGTACATGTTTATAAATATATAAATGATGGAAGAAGAAAAGAGAAGATGGAATAAGAAAAGAAATATTCTATGCTGAAACAGTATCTTTTTTTTGACACATAAGATCATGTCACTTTGAATACTTAGCTAACCGTGTACTTGTAACTATTAATACCCCATGCAATTAAACAGTGTTAATATACATGCAAATACATTTTATAAATACATTAAAGTCTGTTATTTATTGTTGTCATGGAAATAAAACAGCTCTATTGAAGCCGTTTTTAAAATGCTACTGTTCTATTTTGAACACTTCAGTTTTAACAAAACTTGGTATATTCAAAAATACGTACACAGAGTCGTAACCTGTTTGCGTAAGTTATTTTCAAATTATAAAATATGATTCATATCGTTAGAAGTCTTGTTAATACAATAATATTTTTCTTTCACCGGGTGTTAATATTTGTTCTATTATCAAAACTAAAGCCGACCGTCAAAAGTGCCGCAAAATTATTTTTACAAAATGTGCAAAAAGGGAAAATCGGATAGAACAATTCTCTAACAGGTGGTGTTGGCCTTCAAGGAAAGATTAGCCTGTTGAAAATAATCTTAACACCTTGTCTTATTTATTAGAAAAATATTGTTCGAGATCGGCTTTTCGTTGCAAATACATTGATTTTTGAAAATCCCAATCGATCCGATCGGGTATCAAATTTACTGTTCCAACAGGTTTGCTATTCTTTATTTTCTTCAGAATATCAAGTATTATTTATCTATTTGTTTGTTGATAATCCTCTGTTTCTAAATACATACATGTACACATGGTTATTATAAAACATGTACATAGATACAATGTATTCTATACAATTGAAGAAAAAATGAAATTAGTATAGGAGTAACTGTGCTCTACAATTTTAGAAGAAAATAAAGATAATTAGGGTGTATACATATCTATGTATTTATATGCTTAGTTATATTTAAAAAGCTACGAGATTATGATTTGAATATGTGAATTATCTTTCAATTTAATTAAATGGTTCATCATACTTTTTTCCTAGTGCCTGCTTTGTATTTTTTATCTTTAAAATGCAGGCTCAATATACTTAAACGTGTTAAGGCAATGTAATTTTGTATACGAACGTATGGCTATATAAGCGTTATTTCTCACATTTTGAGCGAATATATATAGTAACATAAAATAAATGATACATATACATTAATATTTTACGGTAAAAAAAGCTCGAAATCAAACCGAGAGCATGTAAAATGTATTTTGACGATACTCTTCGTGTATCTTTACTCTGTTTAGAATTTTAAAAATAAAAGTATAACTAAAAAATAATTAAACTAGAATAACATGTACATGCACGAATAGTTCTGCATTGCAATGCTCGGTTGCAATAAGTACTTCAACTGTTTAATTAACTAAAATTCTAATTAAGTATGGATCAGTAAAGATCCGTCAAATTAAGCCTTAAATATTTTTTATAATAGAAAAAGGCCCATTTTTGGAGATTCGATTGTAATAGTGTATAATTATCTCAGTGTGAGAGTTTCCCCTCAGTCACAGTGTCGAATTTCTGACTTTATTGACGAATGAAAGTGAAGAGGTTTTTGAATGAATTTGATATTTCTTTTTAGAAGAAAAAGAAAGATTGCTATAATGAATCTTGTACGAATTGTATAGACAAAAAAACAAGGGTCTAAATTATATAAAATATATTTATACTCTATAGGAATGAAAAAGCAAAAATATAATCAATTCATATGTATAGAGAAAGTTTGTTTTTGGTTTATTTTCAGTTTAACCGATGTCCTGACTTTGTAAAAAGTGTACACGTATTTTCTAAAATAAGTTTTAATTTTTATGAAGGTGGGTGGTCCATCTTTAGTATTTTGTTGTTGTTATAAAATTTAACTATTGTGCAAAGTTTTGTAAATTTTACACAAAAGTATAACCTTCTCGTGGTGCGTATACATACATATACGTAGAAAAAATAATTTCTAGATGACTTCCTGTATAATGGATGTTATACAAAATGTTTTAGAAGTATAGACTTAATACTAATAAATGATTTTTTCTGATGTTTAAACAAACTTATTCAAAACAGTTACGTACAATATTGTGAGATAACAAAAAATA